>SZWC01005718.1:73986-100268 GCA_023375785.1 Penium margaritaceum | reverse complement strand
CCCCCCCTCCCCCAACCCCCGTCCTCTTCCCTAGAAAAATGGGACGGAGGATGGGCGTGAAACGGCGTAGATCCAGCATGCGAAGGAGGACGACGCGGAGAGTCTGCACTGTCTTGCCACGCGCGCATTGTATCACCAGCGCGCGCACGCTCACATGCACACACACACACACCTCGTCTCCTTGGTGCTGGAGGGGAAGCACTCCTCGAACGTGGGCAGCGGCAGAAACGCGGGTGGAGACACCGCCGTACTGTCGGCCGAGCTACCGTTGGCGCTCCTACCGCCGTCGGGGCCCTCCTCCTTGAACCTCACCTCGACGCCGGACGTGAAGGTGCTCGCAGACGCTGCTGCCGCCGCCGCCGCCGGAGATGCCGCTGCTGCAGCTCCTCCGCTTGGCGCTGCTGCTGCGCCAGCGCCGGAGGCGCCAGCAGCGCCGGCGGGCTGTGGGCCGCGTTGCTCGCGGGATCCTGCAGAGGAGGAANCGAGCAGAGGCGGCTGGTGCAGCTGCCGCGCCCTGCTGCAGCTGCTGCGGCAGCGCGAGGTTCACGACGAGTGCTGAGACGGAAGCCATGGTCGACAATGGAAGGACAACTCAGAACGATTTCGACAAGACAGAACGAGGGCGCGGATTTCACCAGCTGGGCTGGGTACGCTGAGAATTTGTGCCTCGCAACCCGGGCACTTGGGACGTAAGCAAGCGGACGACGAACGCTTGCCCTCAGTTCATTGAGGTCGAACGGTGGAGCAATGGATGGTGTTCGCTTGTGACGATGAACCCCCGCGGGTTAACGATAGGTGCAGATGCAGGCTTGTCTCGGACGATAGTTTTGCCTTGGCCTGCACGATAGATTGACGTTGGAGGGCAGAGTGTATTTCGACTTTCCTGCTGCGGACGTTGTCGAGCCTTGGCGGAGCCTGCTGGGCTGCCTTAGGCGTTGCAGCAGACAGCCGAGAATTCTGCTGGTGCTCTTGCCAGTGCTACTGTGGCGCCTCGACCAGACTGCTTGGGGGAAGATGGCCGCCGTGTTTGGCATTGGAGCCCGGATTTGCCGCGTGTGTTTCCGTCCAGTAAGTCAGTCCGAGGGAACGGAATGATGCGCAGCGTCCGAGGCAGGCGCGTGCTTCGAGAGGAGGTGGAAACCATTGAGAGTTAGGACGAGACGGAGAGTGTGCTTGCGAGTGCCACGGCTGGAAAAGCTGCCTTTTGATAGTTACGCTGTGACTGACGAAAAAGGGTTTGATCGATAACAAACGAAAAACAAAAACTATTTCAGTTTGATTTGCGTGATAGGGGACGTATTGTACAGTTTGGAGGATAATGGTAGGCAAATGGAAAAAGATTCACGAAAGCTCGGTGACAGGCTCGGTGCTCAACAGCGACCGAACCTGTGAACCGAGTCAGCACCACAGCACATGAAGTTCGCAACCAACGAAGTTCCCATCTGCCAATTTCTCCCTCACAACTATCCACCGCGGGAAAAGCAATGAATCTTTTCCCGCGGCCAATGGGAAGGAAAGTCTTTCTGAATACACAAATAATGTGTCTTGTATAACAAAACGGAAATCAAAGGCAAAATCCACAGTCATCCAGCAATAGTAGTTTACACCAGTCCAAATTCTGTGTGTGCCAAATAGTCACCAAGAATTCGATGAAAAGAATTGGTGAAATTCAGGCTCACCACAAAAATGAGCATCTAACTCATCAATAAATGAGTCATCATCGCATGCAAACACTTGCACCATTTCTCCAAACGCCGATTCAATATGTTCATCTTTATTCACTTAGCTCCAACACCTAAATGATGAAATGATGACAAGCTACATTGTTCAAAACCTTACAAACTCGTAATACATCTTCATTGAATATTTCATAATCCCTTTGATTCCACACATGCGGCCTTAAGTGACCATCATCTCTTGATGGTTCACATGTTCTTCAATCTCTTCTCAGAACATTAGTGGTTCAAATGACTATGCCAAAAAATAAGTGTCCCATCTCCGGTCCTACAGTCATTCCTCAAGCCCAAAATAACAACAAAATGTCCACTCTCCGTTACTAGCTTTAAAATTTTCAACCCAGCAACAAATCATCAAAAAAACAAAACAAATGAGACCACCATTAAATGAACCACCTAGCCAAAAATGGGACCATCCATTTAAATGTCCATTGGAAACATCAACCAAGTGGATAAGAAGCCAACCAGCTAACACGTGTGAAAAGAAAAATATATCCAAGTAGTCACAAAACAACCTACAAAACCAGTCATCAGATAAATCGAATCATCACTAGTAAACCAACTAGCCAATGAACCAGCAAGACACCCAATCATTCAGTGTACCAAGGTGACAACAAACAAATACACTGGCAAAGACCTTACATGAACAACCAATGGGCTATAAATCTAACCAAATAATGAATCAATCATCTAATCAACAAAAAAGAACATCGACCATCAAGTGATCCATAAAACAACAAACCATTCTATCCATCCAAAAATCAACCTAAAATCTCAAAAGATTGCCACCAACATACCAACAATGTAGCGTATCCACCAAATAATTCAACAACATAACATACAACCAACTAACCATCTATTCAAACAACCAAAAAACCATTTTTCCATTGAGAAACGCATTTTATCCACCAGTCACTTCACAAAAAAACAATCATCCATCCATCATTCTACTTTTTCAACCAGATAATCATATGATAATAAAAAATCAGCCACTTAGACGACAAACCATTAAGATATCCGTTCAAAAAACGAATGTTCCATTCAACCAAAATCCATAAAAACCTAATAATAGAAAATGGTACCTGAACACCTCACCCACAATAAATTTGACCATCCTAAAATAAAGGGGCCAAGCACCCAATGTAACGTTCTACCAACCAATGTTTCCATCACATTAGTAACGAAAAGGCGAGTCATCAAACCGAACAACCCAAAATCCCATAGTAAATAAAATTATCGCACCCATGAACCACCCAACCAACTAATCAATCAACAGACAAACCAACCAATCTATTAATCAACCAACTTGTTCATGGTCTAATTAACGATCAACGAAGGAGAACAAAGTACTAAACCATTTGGCTAATCAACCAACCAAAAAACTACACAACCAACAAACCAACTATATCATAAAGGAACATCATCAAACTTTTATACAAAAAGGCCAAACACCATCATATCGAATAATAGACGAAATTTTTTGTCAGAATTCTTGATTTTTTACTTGTTTTTGCAACTATGATTACAAAACTTTCTCTTAACATTGGTGAAAGTTTAAGGGTGCCAAAAATCTAATCTAGTATCAATTTGAGCTATAACCACTTAAAAATACAAAACATTTGAAGGAATTCATGGTTCTTATTCTCAGATTGTTTGAAAAAACAATTCTTACATTATTAATATTAAGTTGGGTTATTTGGGGTAGATGTGTTCTAGCATCAAAGAGGAAAGGGATGCGTTCAGTCATTTGGCAATCCAAAAACAAAGGGTGACATTTCAGGGTGTTCAACACTTCAAGCCATGCTTGGAAAACATCTTCCCTTTGTAAATGTTCAACTAAGAAAGGCAGCGGCACGTTGTTCTGAATGCATCATTGCCCACGACTCCCATTCCAATATTGCCATACTCATGATGATAAGATTGGCGATGAAATATCCCACATGAATGTTATCCCTTGCGGCTTCCTACGTATAGGCTTTTTCCCTGATGGCTTCCTCACATTAATCGTGTTGATGCTCAACAATGCATACCATGAAAGTGTTGTCGAACTCTAATGGGTAAGTATCTGGCAGTCCATTCTCATACCTCTTCTTATAAAGATTGTTTGCTTGCACAATGCAAGTTGAAAGACAATGGCAAGCATAAAAGAAAGCATAGGTAATGGGGTGACATGCAATGATGCGCATGTGTACTCGATGGCGTGTAAGAAGTTCGAGGAATGGTGTTGACATGGAATTCGTATCTATGTCAAATTGTGTGTGTATGTGCTTGTTTTATGCCCAAAATTAGTGATGTGTACTGACTCCATGCATGACTCCTTCCTTTATCTACCTTAGTGCCTATATAATATAGAAGACGGACGAATGGGGGTATAGTAATTAGAATCTGATCATAAAAACATTTTGCTTGTAATTACACACCATATTATTCGCCCTAGAAATCCATCATGGCATGTGCATCGCATATGATTCGTCATAAGAATGGATTGTGATGGTGAATGGAAGCACGTGATTCGGTGTACTTGAGAATGATTGGTGTAGTGAACCATCAGATAAAGTAGGCCACAAACTTTATTGTTTTAATATTGCATTTTACAACTAAATCAGATACAGTAATGAATAGTCACAATAGAATATAGCCACGTTTTGTTGTGTATTCTTTTTCTTGCGGGTTGTTTTAGTAGGTGGCGTTGCTCATTGATATATGTTATGGTGAATGCAAAGCAAATTCTCCTTTTTTACTCTCATTGTTCTAAAATGCAGTTATATATGATTTTCTTGATTTCATTCTGACATTTGAATTTTTAGAAATCATCGTAGTGGTGGTATCTTTCGGAATCCGACGGAAGATTCTATGTTTCCATCAATGGACTCTTCTCGTATTATGTTCCATTTGTGGTTTTGAAAGTGGTAAAAATGACCTTCTTCCCCCAGAAGATAAAAAAATGACGGGAGGCCTTGAGACATCCTTTTCTGGTTAAGAGTAATGGCGGCATTTTTCTTCAACTTGTGACAATATGATCTACGTTATGATGTGGATTCAATTTGGCATCATTTAGAAATTTATCCTCCCTTTGAAATCCACGTCCATTAATTTTTGGAATGCGTAGTATATTCTGTCGAGCTTCCTCGTCTTCAGATTATGTCAGAGAAAGCTTTTATGTTTGAAGCCAAGTTTCACTAGATTCTTGTTCTAACGTTGTAGAAACACTTGTGGTTTTACAGGTTTGGGCGGACGCACACAAGACGCTCTATCTTGAATGATGCCTTCTGCCGCTCTCGCACCGCTGGACGGTTCGCGTTAGCTTCACACATGCTTGCCATGTCATGACGAACGCGTCTCGATTCTCGAAGTCGAACTTCGCATTGGCCGTGAGATGTCATGTATCGACATCCGAAGTCTTCCAAACCGGTCGCGGAACATCGCATACGTCAGCCAGACGCGAGGACTTATAGCCGGCCGTCAGCTCCACACGCGCACCTTGTCCCGCCGCTTATCATGGAGAGGAGCAAGTTCACAGAGTGGTCGGTGCACACGTGCCGGTAGACGCGACTGAGATCAGCGGTCAAACGACTACCGTTCGATTCGGAACTCTTGCGTCGGTGAGCGTTCCTCGGTGATAAGGGGGCTGGCAATGGACGTCAAAAGGTGTCCTAGGTGCTCACATGACCCACTAACAACGTTCCCCAGCGACTGGCCACGAACGAAGCGCTCCCATTGGCAGAAGAAAGCGACGAGCAGGGCCGGAAGTTAAAGATGGCTTGTGACGGGAAAAGGTCCTATCAAAAGCACTTAACATATGCCAGCAGGGCATACCACGCAGACTCGGATACGTCATCGATAACGGGATCATCGTCAGCAGATTCAAATCTACGCGCATGACGGAGATGTTATGCCGTGTAGGAATGCTCCGCACACATGGACATCGCATTTGTCTCAGAGGTGCCGAGCTAGATCCTCGAAATGTTTTTCCTTAGGGCAAACTTGTCCGAGGCGATGACCTGGCCAGTCGCCACTATATTCCGACGACGTAGATATGAGGGCATGGCGAGCGCCTACTTCGATTTGTTTCTCATCAAAGATGTGAAGGTCATCGATGAAGACAGGATTAATCAGCCGGTAAATCGCGTCAACGGCATGCTCCGACCTGACGAAGAAGTCCCACCTTGTAAGCCGTCCGAACGGCGAGATTTCGAGGGGCAATGTTTCCATATGACTAAAACAATATGCACTATGTTCAAAGCATGCAAGTTCCGCAAGATGACCATCAAAAACGCACAAAAAAACAGAGCCTTCAAGGTCAAGGTCTCAGTTCGAACTCCACCAATAAACAATAAACAAATAGCAATTAAGTTCAAAAAACGTGGACAGCCAGAATCGCCCAGGCTTCACAGGGACCATCCAGTCGTTCAGGTTGGCTTAGAACTTCGAACATCGCAATCAGATTGAGCTTCCGGTGGGTCGGGAACCAGATAGGCTCGAATTTTAGTGACTTCCAACGGCCCATCACTTCGCATGAGGACAGGCTAGGAAACAGGGGTATTGTGCAAGTTTGTCCTTTTTCTTGCCCCTGGTAGATCCTGAAATATTTTGCCACCAGGAATATTATACAGCAGTTTAAACTCAGCTCGACTCAACAAGGTATTTGGAAGGATGTGGCCAATTTAGGTACCGTAGATGACAAAAAAAAACAAAACAAAAAAAACAAAATTCCATTAGATCTGGCTCTATTCATGTCTCCTTATAACATAACCCGTCATCTGGCACTGTCACCCTTCATATCACATTGGGTTCTGCTGGTCAATCTGGTGAATGTACGATGCTCGAACAGAAACAAGCAAGATAAGGATTATCATTATGAACGAAACAGAAATTTTCACATTATCTATCCCTGCCAACTCTTAGGAATAGTTTTTACATAAGGCAACACACAAGTGTTTCAAGTCGCCCTTTCAGGATGTGGGGCGCATGTCACCCAAGCGATCTCATACATGAACACCAAGTCAATCATACAATCCCTACTTTCCCTGTTGCTACACCGTCATCCCTGGCTATTTCCTCTCCTGTCCTGTCTTCACCCTCCATTCTTCTATAGTCTGTGTCACCTCCTCCACCTTCCTCGACCTCGTTCAATCCAGTCACTCCCATTGCTTCCCATCCATTCTTCCTTGCTCCAATCCACGGGTCCGAGTTGCCTTTGCCTATGAACAAGCAATGGCTCTTGCAATTGTGTTCCCCCTTGTTTGTGGCAGGCGCCTTCAAGCACTTTTTAACCGCTCCTCTAGCGTTTCCACGGCCTCAATTAATCAGCCTCAGTGAGCGACTCAGAAGTCACGTGCCATGCCATCCGGCATCCGCACACAAAGTCGATCCACTGAGGTTAACCATCGCAATTCTACCCTTGGGTATGCGCTTCTCAATGTTGAGCATGATCGAGCCTTGTGATCCAGTGTCCTGTACGACATTGTTGAGTGCCGCGCCACCATGGTCACCACGTCCACGACGCTTGAACCAACCATATTAAAAAAGAAACGCATAGCTTTGGACGCCCAGCAATGGGCGGATGCCATGCGAGGTGAGCTTTGAGTTCTGGACGACCATGCTCCGTACAAATAGTCCACCTGCCATGAGGACGTAAGGTCATCAGTGCTCATTGGATCTTTTGTCGAAAATACCAACCGAACAAAGCTCTTAATAAGGACCAGACACGACTAAAGGTAATGGGGATTTCGCAATTCCACGGTGTTGACTCTGCCGAGACATTTGCACTCTTCAGGCGTTACACTACAACTCGATCTCTTCTGAGCCTTGGGTTACACCGGGAGTAAACACTGGAACAAATGGACATGAACAACGGGTTCATACACGCGTAGTGGGAGGTGGCGATTGGCTGGTTCAGCCCCAAGGAACCTTGAACGAAACCACGAAAGTATGGTGGCAGTGGAAGGCCCTCTGTGGCCTGAAACAATTGCCCAGATTATGGAATCAAGATATCGTTACAACCATGGAGAAGGGAGGTTACAGACATAGCACGATGAAACCATCCCTCTTTGTCAATCCCTCATCGGCACCATTTGCTGTCATCCTCGTCTACATTGATGACCTGTTGGTTCCACTGCCTAGCCAAGTATCTGTGAAGTTTGTGAAGTCGCTCTTTGCCATCACCTACTCCGCCGCCGCGACACGGGTATATGGCATGCCAGTGCCATGGTTCAGAGCCTTTGCCAAAACTGGCGTCCTTCTTGTATCAACAACAGGCGTGTAGCCTCTTGTCTATGCACTTGATCTTACTTCTTATACTTGTTGCTAGACTTATTCTCACCGATTCCAAAATGGATAGTTGGATGCTCTCCTGAAACTACATGATGCTAAATTCTTATCCGGTGGCTAGACTAGAAAGTTTTGCAGAAGTAAGATGGATGGTGGTTCATATCCACCACGTAAAAAGGCAGTGAGTGGTAGCGAACCCGCAAAAAGTTTGCTCGCTACCCTCACTCCATGAGACCTACAAGCTTCGTCACTGTGACTTGTGTTCTCTTGTGGTTGTTCTTAACTTCCACGAAAATCTATGGTGTGTCTATGCCCCAAGCCTCTTGCATGCTAGCTAAGTTCCCCCCTACTTTCCTAGCAGAGTAGGTTACCCACCGTATAAAGAGAAGCACATGTAGGTATCAAATTGTTTTTCAAAGAGTTGGAAAATGTAGTGAATCAATCATGACAATTCATTGCTACACACACACACAAATGTACATACACATGTTTACACGTATGCACACAAGGACACATACACACATGCACGCATACATGCATACACATGCACATAAGCATGCATGCACATACACACACACATACATGCATACATACACACATACACACGCATACATAGGTAGTTGTACATGCACACACACACACACACACACACACACACACTCACAAACACATACACACACCCACATACACATGTATGTACATGCATATGAGCACATACACGCATCCATATATGTACATATACACACATACACACAAAAGGCCCCTGAAGCTAGTGTGAGGAAAGAACGGCCATGGATGTCCATGTCCTAGAGTAGAAATGCAGAACAAGAAAGGAAGGGAGGTGTAGGGGAGTTAACAACAATCAACATGGCCACCCATGTGACGACATTTGAGCGGGGGTTCACCACCACCCTTGAGGTCAAGTCCAATCATGTGGGAATATCATAGGATGAAACAAGCTTTTGCTCTAGAGAAAAATCAGCTGCATGATCCACACAAGACAGGAATGTAAAGGTTAGCAAATCCCAACACACTGAGTGTGTAATACATGGAATTCATATCAATCACGAGTACATGCGGTGCATGCAAGATTCTCCCCTGCTAGGCCTAGCCATGCACATATACCAGTCCACGATGCTTGTTGACACAAAATCCTGAGGGCATATAGTCCACTGAGCTTTGCTCAAGCGATGCCACTATCGTATACTCATTTGCAAACAAGTTGAAAGGTCGGATACAACCCCAACGGTGATTTTCTTTGTTATTTAGTTCATGTAGTCTCATACATGTGATTCAGTCAAGATGCATTTTTGCGTCAACCATTTACCGACACAAAAACAATACTCCTCCTTGGCTCACGTCCACAAAACTCCCATGAAAATGAAATTTCAACAACAATGGACATGAACGACTAGTGTTTGAACATTGTCTTGACAAGTCAAGGGGAAAAACGTATTTTGTTTGCATGGAAAAATGTCATCTAGGTTTATCGAGGATGCAAGGTGAGCCTATGCCAGCCAACCACTATTTGAACAAACCATTGTAAAGACCCTTGCCTATACAATAGGCACGCTACTAACCTATACCTGCCTAGACAGCCTGGGCCTTTCTTGCTAGAGTGAGCTCACACAGAAAATGATTTTCCACCCTGGCATGCTTGGTGCGTGAATAATGACTAAAATTGTGCTTATGGATAGGAAAATTATGATTCGATAACCACAACGAGGGGTCATTCAATGGATGTGGATGTGTAATTCTCACAATGGGAAGAAAGAAAAGCAACCTCATACGTATATGAGCCACGTGTAACGCACTCGGCCCCGCCTGATGCATGCCAAAGACATGGACAAGAAAAGCATAACACAGAGAAATGGAGATGGCACAACGATGTGCCAGGTTGATTTTGTACTCAACAGCAACAAACTAAGACTTCGTGTGTTAGGTCAGCCTGTCTCAGGTTGTAGAAAATGTGTGTTTTCCAACCACTGGTGCTGCCTCTGAGTACCTCTCCGAGAGGGGACTTGGAGAATGCATAAGAAATTAGCATTAAAAGCAATGCTAGTTTGTTCCAATAACACGAGGCACACGAGAGAGCTGATGAAAAAGGTAGTTAGTTAGTGCCGTAGATGTTTCCTGTTGTTTTGACACTTGGAACAACTTTAGCAACCTTTGAACTGCTCAGGTCATTGGTTCCAATGCTGGTGGAATAGCTACAAGGCATACAACAAAGCCACAGATGGACAACTTCTTGTCACGTTGATTGTTTAGTAGCAAGACAAATACAACATGTTTCCATAAATGAGCACGACGAGGGTTGGTAGGTGATCCATGCTAGTGTAGACGGAGTGTGGCACAAAAAGGTGAGAACACAACTCCAATTCTACGTCATGTAATACATGACATGGATCCAAGAGGGAGGTAGGAAATGTAAGACTAAGAGAGGAGACTACAGACCTTGTTTGCATGGGTGTTTTCCTGGTGCTAATGGGCACCGTATAGCTAGGGTGTGTACAAAAAGGTGACCTTTACACAAACTCCAGAAGATCTCATAAAGTAAGCGATGAATCCAATTAGCCAGTATTTGACTGAATTGTGTGAAGCATGCGATGGCGTACAAGCTGTGCATTGACAAGCCAGGTTTCTCAAAATCAGACTTACATCGGAGATCAAACACCCAACACATGCTGGAAAACCCATTGGTAAGACAAAGGACAAAGCAATGAAGGACCCTTGAGAAAGTACAAATGAGAGGCTTGGTGACATCGGCATAAGAGGAATAATTGTATGAAATTCACAACTGGGGATAAGGGAATGATATGCTTTCCCTTATCAATATTGAATAAACCAACAAGGCAAGGAGCAGGTAAGGTGGAGTCGTCAAGACTAGTGGTTGATTGTGTACAAATAATGGTATTGACAGCAGTGGTCTGGATATAACAATGACAATATGAAAGGAGGAAAATATCTGTAGAGGAAAGTGAGGGTGCATCGCAATTTAAGGGAACTCTCCAAGAGGTACGAGGGGGAAAGAATGGCATCAAGACAAACAACAATAAGGAATGCAGTGAAGGACGATGTGACCACTATCACAGGGAGTGACCATGGAAGCACCAGGACAAGATTTCCATGCCCTGGTCATGTGTGATAACCATAGACAGCGTGCTTAGCTCAAGACCAAGGACAAAGAGCACATCTGACAAAAATGATACCCCCATAAACCAACAAAGTGCACAACATTGACACCATGTTAAGGAAGAAATTGGCTTGAGTTGGCATGAAAGAGTGAAATGGTGTGAATAAGGCCAACAAGGAGGTTATGCAACTGTAACCGAGTGACACAAAGTGGCATGAGAATAAGCAAACATACCCTCTCTACCCTAGTTACAAAGGTTGTGCTATTGTAACTGATAAACGAGCACACGCTATAGGTGGCGCTCATCGTGCTCTAGTGGACTGACAACAACCGAGCACCATAGTGGGTATGCCAAAGATGGTAGAAACCATATTGAATGGGCATTTAATGGCAACAAAAGATCAGAGAATTATGGATTATCGTAACGGGATGACCATCCATAAGGGTACAGATTGCGCGATGGTGTGGCTGAAAGTGCCTTGGGGGTATAGACTGCACCAGCTTGTGGAGAGGGACAACAGGTGGAAATGGAGGCACAAGAGGATGGTGCTCCTCCTAGTGTGCCATTGCAATGTGGCTAATGGGCGTGTATGGAAGAGGCAAGGCAACCATCGTCGCCGTTTATGAGATAGTTGGAAAAAAAATGTCCATTGTATCCATAGTTCCAACAAGTGATCGAGTCGGGAAAACGGTTTGAGGTCAAGGATATTGCCTTACCATTTCCTCCCCCTTAGCCTCATCCAGCGCCTCTGTACCACCTTGTTGCAGCCATAGCCCTTTGAGGCCATGGGTACACCATGGAAAGACAATTGAAAGGGAGAAGAGGAAAAGATGACCTATGGCATAGAGGTTATCATTACTACAATGACTGTAGAGATAGACGAGCACTACAATAGCCTATTTTGCAAGTTATTCCACCAATCACATAGGCATTTGGACATTAACTTCCATAAATAACTGATGCCAGGAGCGGATTTATTAAGAATGGGAAGATAAGAAAGCCACTCCAGCTTTGAGGCATTCACATTGAGAAAGACCTTGGACAGCTTGTAAATCTAACCAGCTATGCCGGGCAATGTGGCCGAGAGTTGACGGGAGGAGGGAAGAGAACCAAGGGGACAAAGCAGCTACAGACTACATGTTCAGTACCCATAAAAATACTACAAATGCCCAGGGTAGTCTTTTCTGCATGTATAGTGAAAACATTGCAACAACTATTTGAGAAGGAGGCATTGACAAGGTGGGTTGTTCCAAAACGTGTGATGTCAACATTGTTGATGCCAATTTCATTATATTGGTCTTCAAGACAAATAATAAAAAAAGGATGGATGGCGTGGGCTGATGCAATAATAGTGGACACAATGAGAGGGACACGTCGAGGAGTAGGGGTGTGATACTACTTTCATTTGTAATCATTGTCAACTTGTCAATGGAACTATGTCTCTTGGAAGAGAAACAAAGTGTACAAATAAAACAGTCTGTGGGTTCTGGTGTAAGCACAAGGGTAGCATTGGTGCATGTAGTTGTAGTGATAGCAATGCATTCTTGTGTCAAGGGTGCACTGCCTAGGACAATAGTGGAAGCACAAGAAGGTAGTGAAAATGTCACAAGTGGAAGAGACTATTGGAAAAGAGTTTTGGTTTGGTAAAACATGAGACGTCATTGGGTGAGCAATGTGCCTCACGAAGGTTAGGTAGTCACTGTCAAGGAGTCCATTGCAACATTAAATAGCATGCTATTCCTTGTATGCATGCTACAACTCCTATTGGAGAGTGGCGTGCAACTTGCTTGATGAAAAACGTGACCACTCGGCCAAAAAGAGTTTCACAAAATTTCTATTGTCCCAGTGGACAAAAAGGGCGAATAGATCTTGAGTGGGTGATGGATTGGTTGTAGAAAAACAAACTACCAAGAAACAATCACCACAAAGAAGATGAGGAAGTGAAGTCTGGAAAAAACGTTCAGCGGCAAACAGCTTGGTACATTATAACCCAATAAAGAAATTAGAGGTACTGCCACTAAAAAAACCATTATGATGAACAGTGTACTTGAGATTGGAATGGCAAAGGAAAACAAGGAGAGAAGCTATAGCATTGAAGGCTATGTTTTAGTCATGGAACGAAGGGTAACAAAATCCCTAGTATAGGGAGTTGTAGCATATCCTGTTGTAGCAGTAAGGGATCTAGGTGTGCAATGTGACGTAATTGTTAAACACAATACTGTGGAAGCTGAAATTTGTTAGTGCATCCATCGCAACTCTTCCCATCCCGCAACATTGCTAGTTGGATTTTTTGTTTTATGCATTTAAACTAAAGAGGATGTCAATTTACATCTGTTGGATGAAGTGTGTACCTATATTGCAGTAGGTATGTGATGAAAGTGAATTTAGGACCAAGGTGAAGAGGACTAGTTTGCTCTCATTTTGGCATTTTTTTTTGGCCGTGAAGAAGTCATAAGACACCAAAAACAATCCTTATGTGATCTCGTAGCATGATCTATCACCAACCTTTGTCTTGGTAAACGTTGTCTTGGTGTCTACGTCCACAGGATCTCTCATTGTGGGATGGCCATGTCGCCCACGAGGCAACACACCAATGCAACGACATTGACAACGCATTAGAGACTGTAATTCACATGTAGGATAAAGCACAACGTGGTTGTTGATGCTACCGTTTGCGGCAGCAAGGACCTGCAAGCCTCAACAACCTCCAACCTAGCCATGAACATGTCCTTCCTCCACATTATGGAGGTCTTTTACAAGGAAATGAAGTTGACCAATTGGCTGAATGGCATGGAGCACATTCTACACATAACAAAAATCCAGTCGGTTCGTGGGATGACATCGCCACAACACGACTTAAAAATGAGATTTTCAAGCATGAGGTCAAGGAGTCACGTGTGCAGTGGCTTGCAATGGCAGCCCATGACGTGGGCAACATTTAATGCCAATGTGTTTAAATAACATCTTGAGCATGAGAAAATGCATCGAGCCTTCAACATATTCAAGAAATTGAAGCAGTTAGGTAGCTTGCTCGAGTACTACCTAGTTGAGTTTGCTACACTCGTGGAGGAAGCAAACTGTTTCATTATGGACAATGGGACCCAAAACTTTGAGTTTGTGGAGTACTTGCTATTGGAGTAATTGCACGGTGGTCCTACCAGTGGGTACGTGAAGGATAGGACCACGATGTTGGCAACAGGCCAGGCTTGGACCAACCTGAGGGTACTGCGTGATCACTCGAGTGAAGTGTATTTTGGTGAACCCAAAGCACTGCTTGAATGCACAGCCGCACTTGCATGTACAGTAAGCAGCAACATACGCATGGACATCACAGAGGATGGAGGAATGTTTGTGCATCAAGGGGAGCTAAGGGTTTCACAAAGGGTTGTACTACAAATGCAAGCAACCCAACCACTCTCAGGGTCAGTGTCTTGACCTATTGGTGGTGGACAAGAGGCCTCAACATTGATTATAAATGTAGTACCTCATGGAGATGGTGTAGCAGGCGGCTGCGGACAAGGCCGTGGAAAGGGTTGTGGCTGTAGAAATGGGCTTGGTCATGGGATTGGACAAAGCCATGGTGCGGATTTTCCCCATCACTCTGTGATATCAGTGTGAACTACTCAGGGGGCAGTGGATCATAAGTGTGGGTTCATGTTCTCACGTGAGGGTGTGAAACAATCTGGATTAGAGGAGTTCAATTTCTAAAAATTATCATCCTCTCATTGAACCACACTCTATACGTACTGGTTGTCATTGCCCACTAAACCTTGTGTCTTTGGATGAGGTTTACGACCACACTTGCCTAGTGGTGGGCATACCAACTACTATACATGGATTGTACAACACGATGATTGAGCCAAACACCCTTGAGGCAATGATCGTAATCCCTGTTCGCAATACCTTTGGTCGATGATTTTGGCCCATTGAATTTTAAAGTCTGGGATATACTTGTCCAGATTACATGTAATCATAAGATGTGTATCCACGTGGGTGAAATCTTGGATTTATGGTGCCTGCCGCAACGATTCCGTGTTTACCACAAACTCGTTTTGCTGTTGCAAAGATTTCTTCCTAAAAAATTGGAGTCATCATGATGATCGTGTTTAAAGGAAACATAGATGGCTCTCATGAGAATGTGTTGGCTGACATTGGAGGAGATGACTCCTCCGTTATCCCTGTCTTTACCTAATAGGTGGACCTTGAGCACAAGCCGTGAAATGGCGATATTTTCCTCAGTGAAAATCATATCATAATTGTCATTGGTACATGAAAGGCAACACATTGAATTCAAGGGTACACATTGAATGTCAAGTTGAAGGTACTTGACCTTCTTGACCCATTCGATGTGGTTATAGTTGCCACCAAGTATTAGGTTCTAAGGAATAAGACTCAGATGAGTTTGGAATTGGATTGTTTGATGGAATACCACTGCTTTACCTTTATCCTTAGTACACCATTATCACCGAACTCACTCAAGATCCATGTCATTTTGCCTCCGATACACGCCAAGAGACATTCTCAACAAGGTTTTTGATTTTTCGTGGCCTAGCGACTAGAAGAGGTGGATAAAGTGAAGACATCAATTGTAAGAGATGAATATGAGCAAACATCTTCCACATTTTTATCGACTCACCGACTAGGCTTCATCCACAACGACATACCGGCCACATGATTCTATTACAAGTGGGGGAATACCTTCCTCTTAGACCCATGTATGGCCATATTTTGGCAAGAAGGCAAGAGGGAAGATACCAAATCCAATTTCACCCTGAGAAAGGGTGAATGTAGCAGAGTAACTCATTGTACTATACGCCAATCCTTTTTGTGAACGAGGGATCTTACATTTTACATATGTCCGTGGACTACCGGGTGCTGAACAAAGTGACAGTGATGTCTTGTTTGAAAACCTCAAAGGGAGAAACGTACATTTGACATTTTGTTTGGGATGCATTCTGAATAACAATCCTTGCTTTGGACGAATCACTTTTACAATTTGGGAACTACCGTTTAGCTACACAAAAATGGTGCAAAGACACAAGGGGCGACACTACCGGACAGCTTGTATCGAGCTTTGCCAGGCTGTCCTTGCGATGGCGAGCACAATCCGACAAATCAGTCACGCATGTGCTCTTGCATGACACGCCAAGGCGTGCGTTAGTGCGAACACACTGACGTGTCATGTGAGAACTCAAAGTTTTGAAAAGTCAAAGCTTTGAGTTCTCGAGCGCAAGATCCGCTCCAAGTTCACAGCCGGAGGACGTGAAACGCAGCATGGGCAAGTTTCAAGATCAATGTTGGAGAGAGTGGGGATTCAGGTGAGTCACCCAAAAAAAATGAAGGGCCAGGTTTTGGTCGAAATTGAGTAGCACACAACTCATAGAAAAATATTGAACAAAATCAAGGGATAGCTAGAAACTATCCTAGAGCGGCTTGTTGGGGTTGCAATGAGGTTGGAGTAGGCATGGCCCCACGCTTGTTGCTTTGCACTGCTGCCCCCTCTAGCTACTCTGAAACTTGTGAGAGGAAAAGTGAGCGCCGAGGAGTTAGCGCTGGAAAGGCAGAAAGAATTGAGAATGAATGGATTAGCAACCGAGAATGAGAACAACTGAGATACCCCTCACGGATTTAGGCCTAGCTCAGCTCTGTAGAGCTTGTTACCCAGATTACCAACCAATCAAGAAATTATCTTTTTTCCTGGCAGGCTGAGTCTTCTTGATGAGCCTAGCTAGGCAGCCGACATCCCAAAACCCGGGCGTCGTCCGATTTTCCTAAAACCTGGACCATACCTAAATACACACACTGCGAATGCAGTCGTATAGTCAGAATCATCCAGGAAAATAGCATCAAGGAGTTATGACTGCCCAAACCCATGCAACGTCTAGGCTAAAATGACCCCTGCCACAACGGTGCATGAATGATCCAAAACTCGGACCCTAAGCAGAACACAACGATGCAAGTGCAACCATGCAGTCAGATCTGGCATAAGACGTGAATAGGCAGTGTTTGCGGAGGTAGTAACCGCCAGCGGCGTGACTGTTGAGGAGTCCTGCTGATGGAGCTCAGCACGTCATGCGTCTGAGAGAAGAGGCTCCATAAAAATGCGTGCTGGCCCCTGCATGCATCGGCTCCACCGGACGATGCTCCACCAGCATCACGTCTCGCTGTCAGTCATCTACATACCGATGTACACAAGCCGAGAGGACACTAGAGAGCACAATGAGAGTTGCGCAAAAAAACAGCAACCCCCCATGACTCACATGCGCAGTGCACATGGACGGGCGGTGAGCACATCCACCAAAAAGACAAGAATCCACTAAGAAAAGCAAAGACACAGGCAGGGGTAGAGAGGGCAGCTCACGAATGCACACCGACCGCACTCACCGCCTTCTTGAATGAGTCGCGCTTCATTACCTTGGTCAAGAAGTCGGCCAACTACCGTGTTTTCTCTACCCACACAATGCTCACGCTGTCTTTATGCAGAAAAGAACGTATGTAGTGATACTCAACATTGATGTACTTTGTGCGTGTGTGATGCGTTGAAGATTTACCCATCTGCATGCCCAAGTGCGGTGCCGGGACACGCCAACAAGCCACCCTAGAGAGGAAAACACTTGCACTTGTATTTAGAAGCTCGAGGATTACTCGGATCTTAAAATGAAGGATTCCCACTGAAATCAGAGGAGTGGTTGAATGCGCTGCAACTTATTTCACCAAAATCAGACAAGTAACGAGGGAGACATGAGCTTCAAAAGTTGGGGTGTGCGCTACGGCTCTGGGAGCCGGCCGCGACTCGACTTTCGGTGAATTATTGACTGGACCGAGTAACACATGTCCATCTGGGAATTATGCTTCGGATTGGCAACCAATGCGTCTGGTGAATGATCTGCCAAATGTCAGTAGTGTAGTTTGTTACTGAGGAACTTGGCAAAAATCCTGGCTCGACGTCCAAAACTCGGTAGCACATTTTACGATGACTTTGTCAAAAATTGGACTTCAAGTCCACGAACAGTTTTCGACCCACATCAACCCCCATCACCAAAATCGATGATGAATTAAACAAAACAGACCCCAAAGGCGCGAGGGACACCACCACTATGTGAAGGGACATCTGCGCCTTCGGAATGGCGTTTTGATAGATCCTTGATGTATGAGGGCGCCTCGGCAGGCGACATGGTGCGCACTGCTGACTGAGCGACTGGACTGGGGTGCCATGCTTTGGCTGACGTAGCAGGAAATAAAAGTGATCCAAATCATGCACGGTTTGGTGTGTCGGAGAGCTCGTGACTAGCCCTACAAATGTTTAGACAATGTCCATGTAGAAAAACCAATGCAAAGTTGCGTTATACCCTTCACAAAATTGACTTTCTCTGAACTCCCTTCTACTCCCAGAAAAATTGCGTGAGGCGACCAGAAAGCTCACGCTTAGACTAAAAAATGTCATACAAAACAGAAAGCCAAGAAATCTAAGAGCAGATCCATCAAGGCACGTTGGAACTGCCACCACCCGGGGGCCGGTTTCTCACAAAGGGTTATGGGCCCACGGTACTGGCTGGTCTACAAATTGCTCATGGCTTTCGCGGCAGATGGGATTGTCGTTGGGGACGACATTGGCGTCAAAGTCTGAGGCCCCAGAGTGGAAGACTGCACAAGTGGCGCAGAAGGAGATGCAGCCCATCCATAAGTATCCAGGTGGCCCTCGCTTTGGGCTATGGAGGTGGCACTTCAAGCTGCACGTAGCACATGGTATAGAGAGGTCATGAAGGGAACGGAATTCCTCGACAAAGCAACGGCAATGGAAGCATAGAAGGAGGCCTTTGCAAAGGAGAACACGGAGGCGCTCGTGTAACTGGTGTCTGGTACGGCTGAGTCCTAGTGCGGCTACTTCCAGAGCTGCAAGTTGGCAGCCAAGGCAGGGCAAAAACTCAGCGCCATCCATCAATCCAAGTCACTGGCAAGCAAAATCTTGCAATGAAGTGATTCCTGATTTTGAGAAACGAGGAGAGAAATAATTTCATCTCTGTCATACAGCAGATCTCGTCGCTCACCTCCCAATGCAATGATGTGGAGTGGAAGATCGACACGCAGTTGTAGGTGATGACCCTCCTCATGGCCCTTTTTGTCAGTTGGAGTCCTCTCATCACCATCTTGGGAGGATGGATAAAGGACAAGCTCACCTTTGGCACNGAACACGGAGGCACTCGTGTAACTGGTGTCTGGTACGGCTGAGTCCTAGTGTGGCTACTTCCAGAGCTGCAAGTTGGCAGCCAAGGCAGGGCAAAAACTCAGCGCCATCCATCAATCCAAGTCACTGGCAAACAAAATTTTGCAATGAAGTGATTCCTGATTTTGAGAAACGAGGAGAGAAATAATTTCATCTCTGTCATACAGCAGATCTCGTCGCTCACCTCCCAATGCAATGATGTGGAGTGGAAGATCGACACGCAGTTGTAGGTGATGACCCTCCTCATGGCCCTTTTTGTCAGTTGGAGTCCTCTCATCACCATCTTGGGAGGATGGATAAAGGACAAGCTCACCTTTGGCACTGTCACCAACTACATCCGCAAAGAGGTTCAATGACGGACCTGTGGGGAGTCCTCATCTTCCTCATTGGTCCTCGTCACCAAAACACATGGTGGTGAAAGCGGGGGCAAGGGAGGTGGCACACATGGTGGCGGCAAGAAGGGTGCCAAGAACGGTACGTGCCGCAATAGCGACAAGGAGGGCCATTGGGTCACTGAGTGCACCGAAAAGGCAAAGGCAGGCGGCAAGGACGCCAAAGGCAAGAAGGTGCTCCTCAACAGCATTCAAAACCACTACCTCAAGAAGGCCAACCGGCGATGCCTTGACTTCGCAGAGGAGGAGCATACCCAGGTCGAGAATGTCGGTTTCATCAACTACACCAAGTCCAGCAAGCCTTCCCCGCAGTTGTGAAGGACATTGCAAAGCACGAGTTGATACGCGGCTTCATCATCAATGGTGCGGAAGAGGTGATGGATGTAGCAAAACACAGAAGGTGTAAGCCTTGCATCTTGGACAAGACGTGGCGCAAACCATTCAACGAGAAAGTGAATCACGCCTCGGACTTGCTGGAGGTCATGCACAGCAAGCAGGTGTCGTTGCGTTGACTTGACGGTCGTGGAGCAAACTTTAGATGTTTACAATGTCTAGTAATATTCGTTTTCCACTTCATCTTTTGGACGTCAACGTCCACTCAGTGGTTAAAGCAGCTTGTTGCAGCCGATTGATGTTTGAAAATCGTGTTGCTGACCGCCTGGCGGCATCTACCAGTTGGGTGTCGGTTAGGGGCACGCCGGTCTTCATGCGTTGGTATGCCATGTCGTCCACACCATGACAGGAATACCATTCATCATCCGGCATTTGGAAGCAACCATGCGGATTTGCCAGTTTACGTTTTAGATGTGCACCCGGAATTGCTCCTCTCGTTTATAGTCCTTTGAGGCTTTATGTAGAGAAGTAGAATGCTATGCAGGATCCAGCTTGAAGTGTGTTGCTCCATTATGGATTTTCCATCGGCTAAACTCTCCTCATCAGAGAGAATTCTCTTGAAAGTGAGAAAAAATCCTGCTGCTCTTCTCATCCCTAGACATCACAAAGAGGCGGATCCATCCTTGCCCAAGTCTGGTGCGGTAGTTGAAAGCGTATGTGCCGCACCACCGTGGAATCCACTGCACAAAGAAATGAGTATGCATGCACTTGCTGCACCAAAACACGAGTACGCATGTACTTGCTGCATCCAAAGGGTCCACCGTGGAATCTTCCGTGGACCATGAACTCAGATTTCACATAAGAGGGTTAACGCCATGCCAATGAATGTTTTGAAGCAGCCCTGGCATGCTTCTACAATAGCCTTATTCTCATATTAAAACGTTGGAAGAGTAACTCTACAGCCCCTATTCCTTCCATGAGTAGAAGATGCGACCCATGCACACGTTATTGTTGAAATTCAGGGAGACATTCGTGAATCTGGCTGTAGACTTCTGGGGTTGGAGATTTCTGTCGGAAATTCAAATCTAACAGCCCCATCGTGCTACAGAGGAGGAGCAAATACTACCCACCAATGATAACCATTCACTCATTTTTTTCCTACGCCTTACCACTTGCGGTCATTTTGTGACAATCATAAATGTTCTGGAGGAACTTTCTCTAGCTTGCAAAGCTCTTCTGAAATCATCAGAGCTCGCAAATGCTTGTGAGCACTCACAAGAGCTTGCCAACAACGTCATCCCTTCTTCCGCTTTGGATACCAGCAGTGATGGATCTGCCCTAAGTGCAAATTGACGCCGACTAAGTTTAGTGAACATGATTGTGACATCATTGGTCTCATCAATTCGTTTGGCAGCCGTTAGGATTACTTTTGTGACAGCCCTCCACGCAGCATTAGATGGCCAGCCTAACCAAAAAAACCATTCCAGTTTGACTCTTGAAAGACAAGCGCAGGAAACGTGCAAAGGGTCCATGTGGATGGTCCCAAAACACCAATGGCATTGTGAGGATTGATTACCAATAAATGGGCTCAAAACCGACGTGAAACGTCCCCCTCATTCCCACACCCTTCCCTATCCTCCCCCACTTCCCGCACACCTCCTGCCCCCCAATCGTAGTGTTCACTATCTCACCGTCTCCATTGGTGCAAGGCTTTTCTACGTATGCATTTGTAGAGGGGAGGTCTTCCCGGCTGCACATGTAGTAGACATCAAATTGTACCTTGATTCGCTCATGATATGACCTTCCCTAGTACCTGCGTGCTTGAAGGCGATGCCACATCCAGTGCCACAACACGAGCCGCTGATGATTGAGTGTCTCATCAGCAATAAGCTTCAACAATAAACTTTGCTTCCACTGAGAACCTGCAGGATGGTCATTAGGATCTCACCGCGGAAGGGATCCGTTCCAAACAGCCTCGGAAAACAAAGACCCAGGTTATAACGAGGAGTGTTGGCTCCGAATTGAAGGCGACAACACTACCGCGTGAGCTTATTCTTCACAATGCGTCTGAGGAGGCATCTGCGAACATGTGCTACCTTAGTTCCGTTACCCACAATAGTATGTGACGATCTCTTGGTCCAGGAGCGGAGGCGGTGGCAGCGACGAGCCATATCTCTCTCGCTGTTGGCATTGGTAAGTGACTCATTG
Organism: Penium margaritaceum; assembly: GCA_023375785.1. Taxonomy (NCBI): domain Eukaryota; kingdom Viridiplantae; phylum Streptophyta; class Zygnematophyceae; order Desmidiales; family Peniaceae; genus Penium; species Penium margaritaceum. The sequence continues at coordinate 77,971 of SZWC01005718.1, read as the reverse complement.
TTTAGTCTGACGATTCAGTGACAGCTCAAAGGGTAAGATTTTTCCCCTCCACTTAGAGCAGCAGCACCAACATTAGTAGTTATAGGAGAGGCAAGAACAATAGCAACAGCACAAGAAGCGGCAGAATTCCAGGCCAACTCTTTGCCAGGCGCACTCAGCCTCGCTCATCTTAGTCATAACATCCGCTCCATCACCAGCAGCAGAAGCAACAGCGCCAGCGCACACAATAGCTCTCACAACCACACTACCAGAGCCATAGGCATACTGCAACCTCCCCAGATTTCCACCTCTTGGCAACTCAACTTATCGCTGCGCTCACCCTGCTTGTGATTCTCACCTTTCTAGATAATGCAGTCTTTATGGCACTTTCCTGTGTAATTACGGTCACCATCACCGATTGGGGAGAACTCTAGGACATTTGGTCTCCTCAGGGGAGCTGATTGTCAAGTGGAGAGGGGACCTCGGAAATCAACAGGGCCGGGCTGCCCAAGCACCAAGGACTCTTCGCCCCTAAATACGACCTGCCACATAGCGTGTTGGGAGTGGCTTGCTCATCACTAGTAGCAGGCAGGTTGGAGCGTGGTAGAAGACTGGACTCATCATCGTCTTTTTCATCTTTGACGTCTTCTAGAGTAGCCGTTTTACACAGGTTAAGCCTGAAGTCATGGCTTGAGAAGTCTACGCTGCACCTTCACGGCCGCCTGAAGCACGTTGCTTCCATCCTAACTGATGCCGATGAGCACAAACATCACCACCAACACCAACAAACAAACAACTGGCACGGGCCTGTTTGTCACTTGCACAACTATGCGGCATAGATGAAGCTATAGTTGGTGAAGTCGGGGGAGCTCGTGAGGGAAGCGTGATGAAGGGGCCACGGGTACAGCTGTAGGCATGATTGTAACCTCAGCCACGGGTGAGGGTGGAGCCATAAAAGGGGCAGCCATCTGCTCCTGCAGCTTGGAATCCTTCAATGACATCGCACTCTTGCGGCTGCGTGACACGTGCCGGTAGGGCTAGTGCGTGTGCCACGGGGACAGCCACCATAGAGCGCCGAAGGTAGCGCCTTGTGAGGTCAAGGCAGACCTTAGCAGTGACAATGGCTGAAATGGGGGAACACTCTTACAACAGTGGCAACAACAGCAGTAGCAGTTCCACCATGTTTGGCCGCATTTTATCCACCACTGGCGGAACGAGGTAGTAGTAGCAGAAGCAGTAGCAACACCAGTAACAGCTGGTGGCGCCGCAGGCTGGGAAACATGCTTGTGAGAGTTTGTGATCTCTAGAGGTTAAGCTTTAGTGTGTGGCGAGCACGGTCGCAACGAAAAGATAGACTTGGAGAAGTCTGGAAACCAGAGCTGGAAAAACATAGGTTTTATAAGTTAATTCAATGAGCAAGGTACAGAGTATTCATACTTTCTTGCCGGCTACTCTAGTCCGAGCCTAATACTCTCCTAGCTTGCAACAGTAAGCTACTTCCACTTGTATCCAGTACTCTACTTGCACCTGGACCAGGTGCCATACATGCACCTAATGCTTAGTGCGAGAAGTGTTTGGCCATCGATCGTCCAGATCGACGGTCTATCCTCTCTCTCCGCAAGCCGTGCGATGCACGTCACTGTGTATGCTTCCCTATGGTGAGTACACTTGTGTTGTTGTACACGCCACCAAAAGTACCGATATCGCAGTTGACCGTGTCCGGTGTCAGAGGACCGCTGTCAAGTCAGTCCTCGGTGGGTAGCGTAACTGGCACGCTACTGGCCGAGAGGATGAAAACCACCCCTGCGTGGCGTGTTCGGAACGCCACACAAAGGTACAAGAAAAACACGCCCTTGGTGTGTGGACCTCGCACTCGCTTGCTTGCTCCTCACTTCCTCGCCTCCTCGCATCCTCGCATCCTCGCATCCGGAAGCCGTCGGGGTTAAGCCGGACCTCTTGACGTATTTCTGAAGACCAGAAAAGGCCCCGAGTGCCCCCAAAACCCGGGTGAGACTGCGTTTATGGCATAAAAACAGGACACCTTGTTACATTCACCCCCCTCATAGGAGGCACAACGTCCCGACGCGCCTAAGATACTTCTGGAGAACAGTGTTGGTACCTCTAACATTGAAGTTGGCCTCTGGCTTATACGAATTGTCCTCCGTTGGATACCCCTTCCATTGCAGTAGAAAATTACGCCAATGTCCCCTCTTGCGGGCTGCCAGAATCTTCTCCATCTCAAACTCTTTAATATCCTCAATCTGGATAGTAGGAGGTGGAGCACTCCCAAGACCTTGGAAGAGGGTGTTAGGGTTGTGATAGGCATGAAGCAAGGAGATGTGGAACACTGAATGGATGATGTAGTGAGGTGGCAGTTCCAGCCTGTAGGAAATGGCCGAATGCTTCTCCAGAATCTGGAATAGATCCACCCATTGCGGCTTCAGCTTGGGAATCGCAACTCCCATCAGCTGCAAGTTAGCAGAGTTCAACATCACCTGATCACCCACTTGGAACTCCTTCGCGCAGCGATGCTTATCAGCCTGTTGCTTCTGCTAGTACTGTGCCTTCAACAGTCATTGCCGCACCACATCCCAAGTGGTGGTAAACCCATCAGCAATCTGCTGCTCACCCGGAAGAGATGTTGCCGTGGCAAGGCCGGCTGGACTTAGTGGCCGGTGGCCAGAAACCACCTCAAACGGTGAATTTCCTGTTGAAGCAGAAACCACTAAGTTATAGGCAAACTCTACCACTCCTAGCTTCTCCTCCCAACCTTCTCCATTTGGTGGGACCATGCTCTGCAGCAGCTACTCCAAAGTTAGTTTGTGCGCTTTGTCTATTCGTCGCTCTGTGGGTGGTGTGCTGTGGTTAGCTGCACCCGCGTGCCGAGCTTCCCCATGAGATCTTTCCCGAACCGTGAAGTGAAGCGTGGATCGCGATCTGAGACCACCGACTGTGGCACTCCATGCACCTTGACTACATGACTGATGAGGAGTTGAGCTGTCCTAACAGTTGTCATGCTCTCAGGACATGCGATGAAGTGTGCCATTTTGGAGACCGGCCCACCACCACCAACATTGTGTTGCTTTCCCTGCTGCGTCACAGGTAAACCGCCGATGAAGTCGAGCAAGATGTCTCTCCATGGCCTCTCAGGTATAGGCAATGATTGCAGCTCCCCAGGTGGATTTTTCCTTCGCGGCTTGATGCGTTGGCACACATCACAACTGCTCACAGACCTCTTACAGCCAGTCGCCATTGAAGACCATCAGTATTGGCGTGTCAAGGCTTTGAGCATCTTGTCGAAGCCGAAGTGACCCGAGTGTTGTTCTTCTATGCCCCATGGCCACTGCTATGGCTTGACGGACAGGTTGGGCATGCACTGCTCCCTTGGAGTAAGTCCCCCAGACCTTGTTCGTGATGCAAGTCCAAGCGAGACACCAGAAGTGTAGCGCAATGGATAACATGTTGGACTTAGGGACAACAGGTCCTGCGATCAAGCCTTGATGTGCGCAGGAGGTTTTTTGACCTTCTAGCACAGGGGAATTTTCTTAGACATTTCTCCATGCATGAGGAGATTGCGCCACTTGGAGGTCAGTGGATACGCCAATTGGCGGACTGGTGAGGTGGTGTGGAGTGACCACCCCAAAAGTGTCACTACCCATACACCTTAGAAGCCAGGCCTAGGACTATATGTACCAGGCTCATTCCTCATTCTAATTACACAATCTGGCCTTAGATGCTTCTCACAGAGTTGTCCAACTAAGGAATAGTATAAAGAAGACACTGGTTGGTCTAAGCCCCAGGAGTTAGTCTTTGACTAGCACCTCGCGCGAAAGTGACCAAGTGTTAAGTGGACACAGTTACTAGCAAGTGATTGCCTAGGAACTGCTCAGTGTGGAACCCTGATCCTGAGGGTGATATCTTCTCCTAGCTGAAATGCTAGGAGCGGACGGCAGGTGCTATTGTGTCGGCCCTGTTTTCTAGTCCGTTTGCCTCAGGCCGGTTGACA
>SZWC01005718.1:53068-67532 GCA_023375785.1 Penium margaritaceum | reverse complement strand
TTCGGCTGCACCGCATGGGCAAAGGTCCAGGCGGGTGAGGGTGCCGGCAAGCTGGATTCAAGAGCACGAAAGTGCGTTATGGTGGGCTATGAGACGGCCCACAAGACATATCGCTTGTGGGACCTGGCAGGAAGAAGACTCATCACCAGCCGGGATGTAACCTTTGACGAGAGGAAACCAGGCAAGGAAGAGATGCTTGATCCCACAGAAACTCCAAAACAGGGAGAGTGGTTGGTGCTGCTAGAGTCAGGAGATCAAGCTCCTGAAAACTGGCAAGTGGTGCCAGTGCGGCAGGACGTGAAGAAAAGTGGTGTGCCAGGAGGAGCGGCTGCGCAGGCTGACGCAGCGGCGAGCTCCGACACAGAGTCGGAGACGTCCGAGGCCTCTGAGACCAGCTCGGAGGCCAGTGGCTCTTCAAAAGAGGAAAATTTAACTCCAGGGCAGCCGACACCAAAGGAGCAACAGCATGGCAAACATCCACTAGCAATGCAGCGTCGCAGCACACGACAGAGAAAATAAACTCCAAAGTACGACGTTGACACTGGAAGCTAGACTGGACTGAGCTGGTCCTGTTTGGCTCAGGGAGAGCCGCTCACTGTGGCTGAGGCGCTGGCAAGGCCCGATGCGGCCAAGTGGAAGGNCACACATCAGCTCCATCAGCTCCATCAGCTTCATCAGCTCCAACGGCTTGGTCTGCACTTAGCACACAGGGACTAAGGACAAGCTCTGCCCTTGGAGGCACGACCCTTGTGTCCCAACCAGGACAAGCTCTGCCCTTGGTGGGAAGACCCTGGGTGTGTTGGTGTAGATGTATTCTCTGTCTGCAGGTGAACATCGGCTGGAGGGGTAAGCAACGGATCTGCATCCTAAAACCGGTAGCAGACATTGGCTAACATCAGCCTACATCGGCCTCAACGCAGCAGAGACGTGGGAAGCAGACAAGGGCAACAAAAGTGGTTGACCCATCGGGAGGAGTTGGGGCTGCCGCAGGGCAGTCCTCAAGCTCAACAGTGGCTACCACAGGGCAGACCATTGGAGCAAATGTGAGTGCTACGTCACTGCCGCAAGGTCTTGGACCCCTGGGAGGAATCCCCATTTTTGAGGGGATTGAATTCACCCTTTGGAGATGGCAGTTCGAGCTGGCGATGAAAGTGCGCGGCTTCATCAAGCTACTGAAGGGAGAGGAGCAGGTTCCCGCGGAAGGCACATCTGAGCATGAGGCATGGATGGATCGAAATGATATTGTCATGTCATTNCCGCTAACGCTCACGTGGTGGGCTCAAAGTGGGTGCTCAGGTTGAAGCGGAAGCAAGATGATAGCATCGACAAGTACAAGGCAAGGGTCGTGGCGAAAGGGTTCTCACAGCGCGCAGGGTCCGAGTACGATGAGACCTTCGCACCGGTCGTCACGTTTGCCTCCATCAGGTCCCTGCTTGCTGTCGCTGCCGCCGAAGACCTTGAGATCCACCAGATGGATGTGAAGACAGCCTTCCTTTATGGGAAGCTCGACAAGGAGGTGCTAATGGAGGTACCGGAAGGTGTCAAAGCACCCGAGGGTAAGGTGTGCAAGATGGTAAAGGCGTTGTACGGGTTGAAACAGGCCCCACGGATCTGGTACAAGGAGATGGACAGCTTCATGGCTGAGATCTCCTTCGCACATTGCAAGAATGACCCTAGCGTCTATGTGCGGGAGGACGAACGTGGCTTGCTACTTGTGGCGTTGTACGTGGATGATCTTATCATGTGTTCTTCCTCGCAGGAGGCCCTCACGGACCTCAAGAAAAATATGGCCAGCAGGTTTAAGATGAAGGACATGGGACCTCTCGAGTACTACCTCGGGATTGCTGTTCACCGCAACCGCAAAACAGGCACCATCGAGCTCAACCAGACCAAGTACATCATGGACATCTTGAAGCGCTACAACATGGAGGACTACAAGCCCGTCAGCACCCCCATGCCCTCTGACTCCAAGCTCTCCTCCTCCATGTCACCAAGCAACGAGGCAGACCGGCGGGAGATGCAAAACATTCCATACCAGTCCGCCGTTGGAAGCCTCATGTATGCAATGGTGGGAACACGACCTGACATTGCTTATGTAGTGGGTCAGGTGAGCAGGTTTGTGGCCAACCATGGGCCAGAACATTGGCAAGTTGTGAAGCGGATTTTTCGCTACCTCAAAAAGACTCGGCACGTCGGACTTCGGTTTGGAGGTCTAGAAGGATCAGACTTGCTGCGACTGACATGCTACACTGACGCGGACTGGGGAGGACGGATTGATGACAGGAAGTCCACCTCAGGGTTTGTCTGTCTTCTCAATGGTGGTGCGGTCTCGTGGGCAAGCAGGAAGCAGGACTGCGTCTCGATTTCTACTGCTGAGGCGGAGTACGTTGCACTCTCCAAAGTGTGCAAGGAAACACAGTGGCTTCGCAGTTTTCTTGATGAGATCAAGGCACCACAAGAGGGAGCAACCGTCATCCGCATTGACAACCAAAGTGCCATGGCTATGGCAGAGGACGACATGATCTCCCGGCGTACAAAGCACATCGATATTCGGTACCACTACTCACGTGACCTTATCGCCAAGGGTGTCGTGGAACTGGAGTACGTCGCAACCAAGAAAATGCTTGCCGAATTCTTGACAAAGCCGCTAGACAGCGACTTGCATGTTACAGGTGCTCGAGGAGTCGGCATGGTGGATGCAAGAGATGAGAACTAAAGACCAACAAAACATACATGCACATACACAACCTAGAGCTACAGGTTCATGCCGAAGAAAAACTACCACAGCAGGTGGCCTAAGGTGCAAGGGAGAGATTGTTGTTCTTCTATGCCCCATGGCCACTGCTATGGCTTGACGGACAGGTTGGGCATGCACTGCTCCCTTGGAGTAAGTCCCCCAGACCTTGTTCGTGGTGCAAGTCCAAGCGAGACACTAGAAGTGTAGCGCAATGGATAACATGTTGGACTTAGGGACAAAAGAACCTGCGATTGAGCCTTGATGTGCGCAGGAGGTTTTTTGACCTTCTAGCACAGGGGAAGTTTCTTAGACATTTCTCCATGCATGAGGAGAGTGCGCCACTTGGCGGTCAGTGGATGCGCCAATTGGCGGACTGGTGAGGTGGTGTGGAGTGACCACCCCAAAAGTGTCACTACCCACACACCTTAGAAGCCAGGCCTAGGACTATATGTACCAGGCTCATTCCTCATTGTAATTACACAATCTGGCCTTAGATGCTCCTCACAGAGTTGTCCAACTAAGGAACAACATAAAGAAGACACTGGTTGGTCTAAGCCCCAGGAGTTAGTCTTTGACTAGCACCTCGTGCGAAAGTGACCAAGTGTTAAGTGGACACAGTTTCTAGCAAGTGATTGCCTAGGAACTGCTCAGTGTGGAACCGTGATCCTGAGGGTGATATCTTCTCCTAGCTGAAATGCTAGGAGCGGACGGCAGGTGCTATTGTGTCGGCCCTGTTTTCTAGTCCGTTTGCCTCAGGCCGGTTGACACCGAGTACTTGGTGTCATGCGCCTCCTCCAACAGCAACCACTTCAATGGCACATAGTCGGGCACGACAATCCGATTCTCTTGCCCCCTTTGCCAGTACACTCCATCCCACATGGCGTCTTTTAGCACACCACCCGTGAACTCACCATCCACGCCATAGCCGTGCTTGAATAGGCTATGCATGACTGGAGGTCCCATTATTATTGAGATGATGTTGAGGCTCAAGTCCAACCTCCTTGACAAAGGATCTGACGATTCACCTTCTTAGGCTTGTATTGGATCTCATAGTCAAAACTTCCTTCCAAAACTCCATCCAGCGAGTTTGTCGGCGACTAAGATCCGACTGCGTCTTTAGGTACTTCAGGGAGTAATGGTACGAGAAGTCCATGCAACGCCGCGACTCGAGGTAGCACCTCCAGTGCTATAACACATGGATCACTACCAAAATTTCCTTCTCGTGGATTGTGTAGTTCAGCTTCACACCTCACAACTTGCGGGATGTTTACGCGATCGGCTGCGGCCCCTTTCCATGACCCTCAATGAGCACTAGCCCAATGGCGTAGTCACTTGCGTCCATCACCATGACATACTCCTTGGATGAATCCGGATGCACCAGGACCATAGCATCACACATCGTGGACTTAAGCTCCTCAAAAGCTCTTATGCTCCTGCTTGCTCCATTCCCACTCGTGATCCTTCCTGAGCAGCTACGTCAATGGTGCACCCTTTTCTGCGTTCCCTCGGATGAACTTCGAGTAGTAGTTGACAAACCCTAGGAAGACCTGGATGTCATGCATGAACTTTGGTGTCGGCCACTACTTCACCGCTTCCACCTTCTTTTGGTCCATGCGGAGACCCTTGCCGCTCACAATGTGCCCAAGGAACTCCATCTCCCTCGTCTTGAAATCACACTTGGAGAGCTTCGCAAACAGCTTCACTATCCAAGAAACGACTAGCATCTGCCGAAGGTGTTTCTAATACTCTTTCATAGTTTGGGAGTAGATGAGGATGTTGTTGAGGAACATCACCACAAACTGGTCCAAGTGAGGGTGGATGATCCTGTTCGTGAGGCTCATGAATGTTGTAGGAGTTTTGGTCAACCCTAACAGCGTCACGAGGTACCTGAAATGGCCGTACCGCGTTCGAAATGCCATCTTCTCCACATCATGCTCTGTAGTCCACATCTGATGGTACCCCAAGTGCAATTCAATCTTGCTGAAGAACTGCACTCCCCTCTGCTGGTCAAACAGCTCCTCAACCCTTGGCAGTGGGTACCGGTTCTTGATCATTATGTTGTCCAATGTGCGATAGTCCACGCACATCCGTAGCTCCCTTGTCTTCTTCTTCACAAAGAGGACCGGTGCAACATGAGGTGACACTGATGGTGTGATGAACCCCTACCAGCTCATTATTTCTCATGCGATAAACGACCCTCACTATTGGAGTTGCTCATGGAACCAGATCAATTTTGTGGTCGATGTCCCGCTTTGGTGGTAGACCCTTTGGAAGTTCAGTAGGAAACACATCATCGTAGTTGTCTAACACTCCCTTCATGCCTTTCGACAGCTCTGCTGCTGGAGCTTTCTGCTGCTATCCCTCTTGTTGCTTCGCCTCTGCTGCCAACACTTCCACCTCTTCAGCTGTTACCTTTTACCGCACCCACATGAGATACACTTGATCCCCCTTGTGCTGACAGCGCTTCCGCTGCACATAACTCAACTACAGTACCTTGCCTGCCTTGGACTCTTTCTCCTCGGCCCACAACGGCAAAACGATCTGCTCCTCGCATTTCTTCACCTTCACCTGGTTGCGCACCCAATCCACAGTAGGATTCCACTGGTGTAACCATTCACGCCTCAAAATGGTATGGTAGGCATCCATCGGCACGTGCAAAATTTTACCTCGCACGACAGCTTGTCCAAACAGACCTTCAATGGCTTCGGAGGCAATCCGCACTCCAGCTCCCCTTGGACCAACTTGGCCGGAATTAGTTTCCCAGGTGGTCTTGCAAGCCTTAGTCTTTATGCAAGCTCGTCGCTCAAGAATGAGTGCAACGTGCCGCATTAAGGTAGTTTATTAATCTGTCGGCGAGTCTGGCGTCCCTCATTGTCCATAGAACCAGCCGATGAAATTTCGGCTTTGAGGAGGATTCTTGGAACGCTCCCGCTTCCTTCGCTCCGTAGCAATACACTTGGCATCTCCCTACTTGTCGAAGGACTTTTGGGACTGGTGTTTGCTGATGCGGAAGAAGCTTTCTGAGCAGTTGGCCGTCCACCACTTAACGCTAGTTGCCGTTTCCCTATTGCCTCTTCTTGAAGTCTTTCTTGTGGTGTACAGGCTTCCATCAAATCCAACAGTTCCTTCCACGCGGCTTGCTCTGCTGCCGAACTCCTTATAGTGCATCGATCCCCATAGAGTCAGCTTGTTGGTGCTGTGCTCGACGCTGGAAATTCTCATGCTTCTCACAAACCCCCCCTCGATGGTAGCGTAGCGCATCAACAAGCTCAGCAGTCGCCAGCATCGCCTGGAACTCCATGATTCCACTCAGTGCCAGTGTGCGTTGAATTTCTTGCCTTCAAGCCGTTGTGGTATTTGCTCGCCATCTGTGGCTTGCTCATGTCGTCGATCTCCGAGTACAACGCAAGAAAGGGCGTGTGCACTCCTGCATCGAGCCGATGTCGTTCAGCTTGTTGCGTACAACCATGGAGGCATTCACAAGATCGAATCGATCTCTGATGGCTTGCTTGAATTGCTCCCATGTCCTTGGCACACGTGCTTCAGCTTTTCCCGTGCCTGGCTACCACAATACTGTCTGTTGTACTGCTGCGTTCCCACCTCCACCTCAAGTAGCCAGCACATATAGCTGCCTACACCACTACAATGCTTCTCCGCATAGTAGTCTCACCGTGAATGACACATGCACATCGTCGTCCTCAAGAGGGTGACCCAGAGCCCCAAATCAGTTGTTTATCGTAAACAACGATGTCCGTACGCTCCCTTCCTTGAATTAGGGATTGAACAGTTTTGGAGCCTTTGGCTTTGGTCTTGTGGGCTCCTCGACCGGGCCACCTGTCAAGCGTCAGTCCCATCCCGCAGGTAAGCCATCTACCGATTGAGCCGCTCATTCTCCAACTGCAGGGCTCCTTGCTGTTCTACGATCCGCTACAGGGCCTGCTCCATTGCTCTAGATGATTTTGGACCATTGGAGATCCTGAAGCATGATTTGGTAGCGTTTCGGCATCAATAAGATTTTTCAACAGCAATTTGGCAATCTGGGATGAAAAATCCAACGTCTTCGAAGTGTGTGGGAGTGACCCGTCGTCTCCTACGCGCGCACGGTAGGCCGTTCTGAAAGTATAGAAATACGTTGAAAGGTTGGCTCATGCGTTGACTTCAAAGTCTGGTCCAACAATCTCAGTCTCTTTCAGCCTCGACATTGTCCGGTGTAATCCGTGCCTTCGCTCCTTGAAGTTTGGCAAGCTCTGGCAGCGCTTCCGTCCAACGCTTGGCTTTGGCTCTGATACCAGATGTGAGAGTTTGTGCTCTCTGGAGGTTAAGATTTTGTGTGTGGAGACCACGGTCGCAACGAAAAGATAGACTTGGAGAAGTCTGGAAACCGGAGATGGAAAAACATACCTTTTAAAGGCTAATTACAATGAGCAAGGTACATGATATTTATACTGTCTTGCCGGCTACTCTAGTCCCAGCCTACTCCTCTCCTAGCTTGCTACATAAAGCTACTTGCACCTGTATCTAGTACCCTACTTGCACCTGAACCCGGTGCCCTACTTGCACCTGTACCCGGTGCCCTACTTGCACCAAATGCTTTGTGCAAGAAGTGTTTGGCCATTGATCGTTCAGACCGGTGGTCTGTCCTCCGTCTCGGCGAGCTGCTGCCTACGTCGCACGTCACCGGGTATGCTTTCCGGCGGTGAGTACGGTTGTGTTGTTGTACACGCCACCAAGAGTACCGCTATCGCGATTGACCGTGTCCAGTGTCAGAGGGCCACCGTGGAGACAGTCCCTCAGCGGGTAGAGAAATTGACACGCTACAAGCCGAGAGGAGGGAAGCCACCCTCACATGGCATATTTGGAACGCCACGCAAAGTTACGAGCAAAACACGCCCTTGGCATGTGGAGCTTGCACTTGCTTACTCGCTCCTTGTATCCTCACATCCTCGCATCCTCGCATCCACGAGCCGTCAAGGTTGAGCTGGACCTCCTGACGTACTCCTGAAGACCGGAAAAGGCCCCGAGTGCACCCAAAACGGCAGTGAGACCAGGATTATGCCAGAAAAATAGGGTACCTCGTTACAATGCTGCTCGCAGATGAGATTGAATGCTCAGATGTAGGTGGAAGTGGGATCGAGATGGAAGACAATGGATGGAGAAGAAGGCTAGATGACAGCTTAGATACCTTTTCAAGCATCTCTGCACGTGGGATGAAAGGCGACAATAGAAGTAGCAGAGGTGGAAGGAGCACAGGAAGCCGCGGTAGCCGAAAAGCGACAATCCCTGCAACCAATACCGCTTAACTTGGAAAAATACTGCACACGGCGAGAAGCTCGTGCGTGGCTCGTATGTCTCAAGCCTATGGAGGAGGCCAAAGTGGCAACAGCTGACCCATCACCCTCATCGGCATCATCAGCCTCATCAGCATCAACAAAGTTCGCAATGGTAACCAAAGTGTCCGCACCACTCATTCAAGAGTTTGCGGGATTTATCCCCGATGAACTCCCAAAAGCCCTACCACCTCAACAGGACATCGACCATCACATCGAGGTGAAACCGGACAGCCGACCCACAGTTCAAGGGGCCTCTTGGTTGAGCGATCACGAACTGACCGAGCTCAAAAGGCAGGTCAACGAAATACTCGGTTAAGGGCTCATCCGTCCATCCACATCACCAGACGCCCTTACCTGTACTATCGGTGAAAAGGAAAACCAGCGAGATGCGGATGTGCGTCGACTATTGGGCGTTGAATGACGCTACCATCAAGAGATGCTACCCTCTTCCCCGAGCCAACAAAATATTCGACCAACTCCAAGGGGCTCAAATTTTCACTAAAACCGACATACGTACCGGCTATCACCAGATTCGCGTGGCAGACGCTGACATCAAAATGAAGGCGTTTCGAATTTGCTTCGGGCATTTTGAGTTCACACTAATGTGGCTTGGACTTGTAAATGCCTCAGCGACGTTCATTCCAACAATGAACAACATTTTCCGCCTGTGCGTGCACGCTTTTGTAGTAGTGTATCTCGACAACGTCTTGCTGTACAGCCGCAACCTGGAGGAGCACAATGGATATCTTTGAAAAGTTCTCAAAGCTTTACATAGAGATAAAGCTTTCGGAAAACTCTCGAAGTGCGACTTTGGTCGCCAAGATTGAGTTTTTGGGTCACGTCATCAACAGCGGACGGATCACCATGGATCCGAAAAAACAACCGGTTGCCTATATGTCAAGAAAACTACGCATAATGGAACTTAACTGCATCGTACACAAGAAGGAGATTTTGGCGATCGTACATGCATTTAAGACATGGTGGTACTATCACCAATACCGCCGATGCATCGTGCGCACCGACCACCATGCGTTGAAGCATTTGATGACGCAACTGAACTTCAATCGACATCAAACCCAATGGATGGAGTTCCTTGCATCCGGGTTCGACTACGATATTCAGTACCGGCCAAGAAAAACCAACCCGACATGCGCACTCAGCCTTCGACCAGATCTCATGGCTGAGGCAGCAACGCTACACTTGCAGCAAGATCCGCATCTTGAGTAGATGCTAACACGAGGCTACGACTTGCATGGCGGATACGATAAGGCCAAATTATTGTACGAGACACCCTATTGGCAGTGACGATTCACTTGCTAGGTGGTCGTTCCTCCGAGCAATGAACTCCGCCACATGTTGCTCGAAGAGCGCCGGGACACCGGTCCAGGTGGAAATTTTGGAGAGGAAAAGACGCTGAAGAAGCTTGTGAAACACTATTGGTGGGACGAAATGCAATCCGACTTGGCCAACTTCTGCAAATCCTGCAACACGTGCCAGCGAAAAATATTCCGTCGCACACTGCCACCGAGACCTCTGCAGCCGCTCCCCATTCCAACGAAACCCTGGAACGACATCTCCATGGACTTCGTCATGAGACTACCAATCATATTCGATGGATATGATTCAATCCTCGTGGTTGTCGACAGGTTTTCCAAGATTTCACTTTGTTCCAACGACGACCACCGCCACCGCCAAAGGAATAGCATGTCAGTTTCTAAACAACATCGTGTGACTACACGGCGTGGCGAGGTCCATCACGAAAGACAGGGACGGGCCATTTACCTGCACTTTCTGACGCAAAATGATGACTCGTTACGACCGTCGGACCCAGCTATCAACGGAGTTTCATCCTCAAACCGACGGCCAAACCGAGCGGACCAACCAAACACTCCAACTTCTCTGCACATAATGCAAACCTCATGGGACGGATTGGGCACAAAAACTCACGACCGCCGAAATTGCATATCATTCGACGATCTCTACTTCGACTAATAAAACCTTGTTTGAAGTTGTGTATGGAAAGCTTCCCGTCACACCAGTCGGATCACACAGCCAGAGCAACGTTCTTGCGGTTGACGTCCCACGCCTTGACTTCTCCACCATCCAAGATGAAACACGGAAGAAACTTGTGAAGACACAAGCAGCAATGAAACGAGCAGCTGACTGACATTACAGCGACGATGTTTTTGCTGCCGACGACAAAGTTCTTTTGAGCTCGAGCAACATCATGAGAAAGTGTGTAGAAGCTTCCTAGCAACACAGCCGCTGACCGGGCGTCAGTGCCTGATCAGACAGTGACGACAGTCACAGGCCGTACACACAACAACAAGGGTTTGGCTAGGAGATACAAGGCACAGTGTCAGAATGCTTCAATATAGCATATGCAGAGAGAAATGACAAATGACAGGTCCAAGGCATAAATACCTGCCGCGGCGCACGGCGGGTGTCGCACGCGGCAGTCCAAGAGCTGTCCTAAAACNGTCGAGACCCAGACACTTGGTGGGCTGTGCCAGTGTCCAGGGAGACCCTAGTGAGAAAGTGCGTAGAAGCTTCCTAGCAACACAGCCGCTGACCGGGCGTCAGTGCCTGATCAGACAGTGACGACAGTCACAGGCCGTACACACAACAACAAGGGTTTGGCTAGGAGATACAAGGCACAGTGTCAGAATGCTTCAATATAGCATATGCAGAGAGAAATGACAAATGACAGGTCCAAGGCATAAATACCTGCCGCGGCGCACGGCGGGTGTCGCACGCGGCAGTCCAAGAGCTGTCCTAAAACAGGCCAAAAACCACTGTTTTGGCCGTAACTCTGCGCACACATGTCAGAATGCTACGTCGTCTGAACCTAGACGCGCAGAATCAAAAGACGGACGCTACGACTGGTCACATGCATGCATCCATTGACTTACAGTGAGCATACAATGCAAAACATGCAAATAAGCCTCATGGCCAGTCCGCCGAAAGACGCCTGCAAGACGTATAAGACACAGCAAAGAGTCCCGGTGGCATCTGGGGCTCTGGAACAGTGGTCGGTCAGCTCCAAGCAGGTAGACCGCCGCCTGTCGTCGCGCCGGTGTCACCAGGGCCGCCTGCCTCAGGGATCTGCACGAGTATGGACACGGCCGAGTGGTCACAGTAAACTGTACAGGAACGGCACAAATCACAACACTCCCCCATGACCCGATGGTACGCATGTCCATATGCATGCAGCACTGGTACAACCACATAGTGGGTGACACAGACAGATGAGACGCAGACGCACATCCCACAATCAACCACTGTCACGCACGGGGCGAAGCCGAACAGAACGAATGGCCACCAGTAACTTTCCGCGGGCAAGTGCCTTCGTCAAGAAATGAGCACGCTGCAAGTCAGTGCCAACCCACATGATGGAGATCACGCGTCGCTCCACCAGATCACGAACGAAGTGATGCTCAACCGCAGTGTACTTTGTGCGAGCTTGAAAAACACCAGAGTTCTCCGCAATGGCGAGAGCACTCTGGTTGTTGCAACGCAGTACAATGGCGGGTACTGACTACCCAAGCTCAAGAAACAAGCGCTACAGCCAAACTGCCTCAGCAGCCCCTGCGCCCAAAGCCACATACTCTACCTCCAACGAGCTACGTGCGATGCAGCCCTGCTTCCCGCTTCGCCAAGACAAAGCGGTACCACCGAGCAGAAACACGTAGCCAGTGGGACTGTGCCCATCAGGGCTCCAAGCCCAGTCGCTGTCAGTATAGCCGTCAAAGACCACCGAACACTACCGACGAAAGCAGAGTCCGAGATACGGCGTGGAGACCACGTACCGTACCACTCGCACAATCACGTGAAGAGCTCTCGTACGTGGGGCCTGCAAGAACTGAGCAAGGAGGTTGACGGCGAAAGCGATGTCGGGACGCGTGGTAGTGGCCAGGTACATCAGAGATCTGATAAGACGGAGGTACTAGGTCACGTCCACTGTCTCCCCCAGCTGTGTAGGGTCATCCACCTTCAGGGCATCCTGCCCATCAGGTGTGAGGGGTGTGGAAGCGGTGGGCACTGCACCAAGGAGATCGTTAAAGCGCTCCCCCACAACTCGTGCGTATCGGGCCTGATGCAGCAACTGTGTCCGATGTCTGCAATCTCGCACGATCTCCATACCAAGAAACACCGATGCAGGACTGAGGTCCTTCATCCTGTAGGCAGTCTGCAGGACAGCCTTGGCCTCCTTCACGGCCTCCAGGGACGGAGACGCAATCAGAAGGTCATCAACATAGACCAGGATGGCGGTGAACCGCTCGGGTGTCGGTAGGATGAAGAGCGAGGGGTCTGCCTCGCTTTGTATGTACCCTGCGCGAGTCAAGGTGCTAGTGATCTCCCGGTTCTAACACCGTGGAGATTGCTTCAGGCCGTACAAGGACTTGCGCAAGCACCAGACCTTGTCACCGTCCTCAAAGCCTGGTGGCTGAGCCACGTAGATCTCCTCATCCAGAGAGCCATGGAGGAACGCGTTGTTCACATCCATCTGGTGTAGTTCCCAGTCATGCTGAGCCACTACACCGAACAGAGCTTGAGCTGAGGTCATGCGCCGGACAGGGGCAAAGGTGTCAGTGTAATCAACTCCCTCAATTTGAGAGAACCCCTTGACGACCAAGCGGGCCTTGTAGCATTCCAGTGAGCCATCCGGCTTCACTTTCTTGCAAAAGACCCACTTGACCTGAATCGCCTTCCTCCCAGGGGGAAGGTTGACCAGCTCGTAGACTCTGTGCTCTCGGATAGCGCGAAGCTCATCCTTGCAAGCAGCTCGCCAAGCATCAGCATCCTGCGATGAGAAAGCCTCCCTCAATGTGCCCGGGTCAGGCGCCATAGAGGGGGAACTTTGCGTGGCAAGTACATACGCCTCAGTGTCAGGCATGACAGCCACGAGATCAGCTGCCGCGTCACAGGCAATATGGAACTCGCGAGTGACCAGGTCGTGCCCTATGGGGCACGCTGGGTGTACCTCTCAAAGCTCAGTGTGGACACTCAGGCCTAAGGCCTTTGTGCCTTGGTCACCGCTCACAATGCTGCAAGAGGAACGCCTGGGTCCGGGACCCGACGCTCGCTGAGCTCTGGAATCCAGTGGTCGAAGGCAACCACCGGGCTCACGGGAGTAACCGGAGGTCGAGGGGCGCACCTCAGGCTCAGGGACAGGAACGACCACAGGGAAAGGTACGACCACAGCTGGTGAGGGCTGAGACGAGGCATTCGGATATGCCGTGTGAGGAGACGCGTGTGTGGGGGACACAGAGCTGGGGGTGCCAGCGGGCAAGGCTGGCCCGGACACTGAGACAGGAGTGTCAGCCGACGTAGGGACAGGAGTGGGCTGGATTGGCTCAGACGTCGGAGCAGGGGTGCCAGTAGACACAGGTGGTGATGCAGGGGGAGGCGTGAGAGCAGCGGTACCTGTGGGGTGTGAAACAGGCTGAACGGGCGGGATCTCTGGACCAACGGCAATGATAGCCGGATCATCAAGTGCTAGAGACCGAGAGGGGACTCGAGCGGACACATCAGCCTGACGAGGAATGGTCCCTGGTGGAGAAGTCTCCCCCATCCGCAGAGGACCCTCACAGGTTGGGACATGGGCTACAGAGAGGGCTGTGATCGAAGTCAGATCACGGTATGTGAGTGACTAAAATAACAGCGTGTCACGAGACTCAATGACACGACGGCGAGTGGGGTCCCAAAAGTGCCAGGCCTTCGACCGCGGGGAGATGCCGATGAAGGCACACAAGCGACCCCGAGGGGAGACCTTGGATCCTTGCTGGTCCTCGGTGTACTACATGGAGGCCAGGGAACCCCAGACGCGAGCGAGACGAAGATCAGCATGGTGGCCAAACCAAATCTCGTACGGTGTAACATGATTCGGAAGCGGACCATGCGGGAGGCGGTTCCAGACCCAAGTCATGTAGGCAAAGCCCTAAAAAACGAAGGACTCCGGGAGACCGCACTCAGACTGTATGGCGCGGACCGCATCCTCCATGGTGCGGTTCCAGCGCTCAGATACACCGTTCTGCTGTGGGGTAGCAGGGGCAGAGACCTCGTGAAAAATGCCGTGCTCTGCAAAGAAGGAGTCCATCTCACCGAGGAACTCGCCGCCACAATTCGAGTGAAAGGTATGTAGCGTGTGGCCAGACTGACGCTCAGCCATCACGAGCTAGAGCCAAACTGCAAGGGCGGCGTCGCTCTTGTGACATAGACTGTAGACCCACGGCATCCGGGTGAAGTCATCAGTCAGCGTCAGAACATACCGGCCCCTCTCGGACAGGGACTCGACCGGGAGAGGACCGAGCAGGTCCGAGTGGACCAACTCGAGAGGCCTCAGCGCTCGGGAACGCGAATCAGGATAAGTGCACCGGTGCATCTTTCCCTGAGC
>SZWC01005718.1:7831-36804 GCA_023375785.1 Penium margaritaceum | reverse complement strand
CGCAACGCAACGCAACGCAACGCAACGCAACGCAACGCAACGCAAGGCAACGCAACGCAACGCGACACAACTCAATGCCACGCAACACGACGCGACGCAATTCAATGCGACGTGATAACCTAGCATGCACAACGAGCATGCCTTGGCCAGGATGCACGTCAACGATCTGTCTGGTGTGCGCATCATGCTGCAGTGGACGGACCGCAGTTCCGATTTCTTCAAGACCAGGTGGGCCACGGCGGCTCCGTGGCCGAGCCCAGCTGAAATGGGCCGCATGCGACCGCCGACGTCCGGACACGGGGATACGCTGCAGACACGTCTACAGGAGCGGCATAGAGGTGTCCACGCAGGCCTCCTCATCTGTGGGTGCGGAGGACTCTTGTTCGTCCTGCATGCCCCAGGACAGCAACCAGCAGCCACACCACAGCCCCACGTCAGCTGCACGTCGTCGTCACAGTTTGCTCGCAGAACGGTCGAGGTGCAACCAACAAGTTTCAGGGAAAAGCAGATGCCAAGACTCACGTGGACCCTTTGTGCAGTACGTACATTGCACAGGGGGCACTGCTCTGCACAAATTTGTACAGCAACGTGTCAGCAGTTCGGCAGGTTCTCCGAAGGACACACCACATGTTCATATGTGCAAAGTCCTAGCTGACTGCCTTGTTGCAGACCTTTGTCCAAGTCAACATGCTGTGTTGAACCTTGGACAGGATACTGAATGGCTAAGAGATGCTGTTATGCAAAGTATTTGCTACCCTGTAGCGAACATTGTGCATGCAAAGAGCATTTTTATCGGTTCACCATCGAATGAAGAGATTGGGAATATGAGATGTGTCTGCGTGGAGAGTTCTATTGTGGACCAGCCGATCAGGTAATAGGCAGTAAAGTCATCACACTGAATCTGGACCATATACCTTACATAAACAAGTCAGCTCCGTTGGACATCAGAGTGAAAGACAGCTTCCTAGCACTGCTGTCGCTGGCGTGGCAGTACAAGCCAGCCAACTAACTCACTAGCACACACGGGTGGACGTGAGAACAGCAAGGGGTTGGCTAGGGACACAAACACAAGTGTCAGAAGCTGCAAATGTTCAAATATGCAGAGAGAGGTGACAACTGAGGTCTGGGAAACCTAAATAGTGTCACAGACCTAGTGCACACACACGCGGCGCACAAGGGCGCTATTTTCTAGCACGACAAAACAGTGGCAGAAACACAGTTTTGGCCATAACTCCTTGCAGACACGTCAGAACGACGAGCCGTTTGAACCAGAACGGCCGCATCAACGAGATCTACGTCCTGATAGGCTGCATGCCTACGTGCTCTGACACAGCACAAACATAAAAACTACGGAAGTCTTCTGGGCGCCCGTCGCCGCCGGGCGCCAGCCTTTTGCCACCGTCGCCAGTCTCAGGGATCTGCACGTGAATGGACATGAGCCGAGGGGTCATCGTAAGCTGTGTACGACACACACAACAACACTCCCCCATGACCGGAGGGCAAAACACGTCCATGCACATGCAGATACCAATGCTGTACAGAGCAAGAAACGCGCAGACGCTGCAGCCAGCAGGCACGGCACATGCAAGGTGGCACATGAGGGATCATCTTGCAAGAGGGATGGGGTAGAGTCCAACGGAACGAGTGGCCGCATGAAACTTCGAACGACCCAGAGCCTTGGTCAGAAAATCCGCCTCTACCTATCAGCGCTCACGTGGATGACTCGCATCTCACCGCGATCAACCAGATCACGCACGAAGTGGTGCTCGACATTGATGTGCTTTGTGGGTGCATGGTACACACCTGAGTTCTTGGCGATGGCCTCCGAGCTCATGTTATCACACTGGAGGACCACGGGGGGAATGGACTAACGCAGTTCAAGCAACAGACGGACGAGCCAGACACATTCCGCTGCACCGGCGCCTAGGGCAACATACTCTGCCTCAATAGTGCTGCGTGCGATGCAACCCTGCTTCCCACTTCGCCAGGACACTGCAGTGCCTCCAATGAGAAAGATGTAGCCGGTGTGGCTCTTGTCGTCTGGACTCCACGCCCGGTCACTGTCTGTGTACCCATCGAGCACAACTGACACCTGCTCGCAAAAGCACAGGCCGATGTGTGCGGTGGATAGGATGTAGCGCAAACACCGGACTGCGGCCTCCAATGTTTGCTGGCGTGGACCCTGCGAGAACTAGGCGAGCAGGTTGACAGTGAAGGCAATGTCGGGCCGTGTCGTGGTGGCCAGGTACATGAGCGAGCCGATGACTCGCAGGTATAGGGTCACATCGACTGGCTCCCCCAGGTCAGCTGGGTCATCCACCTTCAAGGCGGCCTGCCCCTCAGGGGTCATGGGCGTGGAGGCCGTGTGAACGGCTGTAAGGAGGTCAGCAAAGCGCTCCCCCACAGTCTTTGCGTAGCGTCCCTGATGGACACGGAGTGTGCGGCGGACACGGTCGCGCACGATCTCCATCCCCAAAAAGACAGAGGCCTCACCAAGATCTTTCATCTTGTAGGCCAAGGTGAGAACGGCCTTGGCAGCGTTCACTGCTTCCAGGTCAGGCGAGGCGATCAAAAGATCGTCCACATAGACGAGGATGGCAGCGAGCGGTGCTGGGGACTGTTCGAGGAACAGAGATGGGTCAGCATCGCTGTGAACGTACCCAGCTCGTCTCAGCGTGCTGGTGATCTCCTGATTCCAGCAACGAGGTGACAGTTTCAGGCTGTACAAGACCTTCCGCAGCCAGTACACGCGACCGGTAACATCCTCGAAGCCGAGTGGCTGGACCATGTAGATCTCCTCCTCAAGGTCCCCGTTCAGGAACGCATTGTTGACATCCATCTGGTGGAGTTCCTAGTCGTGCTGTGCCACCTAGCTCAGCAGAGTGAGCGTGGCCGTCATTCGACCAACAGGAGCAAAGGTCTCGGTGTAGTCCACGCCTGGGACCTGAGAGAAGCCTTTTGGTGTCAGGCGCGCTTTGTAGCGTTCCACAGTGCTGTCTCGTTTTAGCTTCTTACGGAGAACCCACTTGGCCTTGATGGCCTTCCGACTCTTCGGTAAGTCCACCAGCTCAAAGACGCAATGCTCTCGGATGGCATCGAGCTCAGCCTGGCACGCAACGCGCCACTGCTCAGCGTTTGGGGTTGACAGGGCCTCTGGTAGGCTGGTGGGATCGGGGGACAGCACTGGCGCACTGCGTGTAGCCAGGGCATACGTCGTAGAGGGAGGGTCGACCGTCACCATGGACTCAGCGGCATCACGAGCCAGACCGCGCTCATGAGGAAGCAGTGCCATACCGGTGGCACAGCCAAGGTGAACTTCAGCAAGACCGTGAGTACTCAGGCCGACGGCCTTCGTGCCCGGGTCACCGCTGACGACGCTGCGCGTGGGACGGGGGCGGAGACGTCCGCCAGGTGCCCGTGTGTAGGGGTCCGATGGGGTGGGAGCAGTGGGTGCCGTTGACTCACACGCCGGTGTGGACTCCGCGGTAGGTGTACTACTCGAGGCTGGCGTGGCCTCAACAGCTAGGGACGGGCCCACGGCAGACGCAAGCGCGTCCGCAGCCAGAGGTAAGGCCGGCTCAAAGCCAGGCACGGATGCGGACGCAGGGTCTGTCTGAGCCTCAGACGCGGAAGAAGGTACAGGCTCAGACAGAGCCTTAGACGCTGAGGTAGACTCGGACGCAGAATCAGACACGGGCGAGAGCGGAGAGTCGGGAGCAGAGGAGCGAGCCACAGACGGGGCGGGACTGGGGGTGCCGGTGGGCACAACCGCTGGGGACAGCCTCGGGGGTGCCGGCGATGGAGTGACCAAACTGGACGGGGGCATTGTGCCAACCGTGCTAGGAGCCTCCCCCACACTACGGGGTCCGGAACACCTAGGGGCATGAGAAGCGCGCAGAGCGTGGATGCCAGCAAGGTCGCAAAAGGTGAGATGCTCGAAGAAGAGAGCATCATGGGACTCCACGATGCGGCGTCTCTCCGGGTCCCACAACCGCCAGGCCTTCGACCGCGGGGCGATGCCAACGAAGGCGCGGATGCGGCCCCGCAGGGAGAGCTTGCTCCGGTGTGAACTAGACGTAGGCAAGGGTGCCCAGACACGGGCCAGGTGCAGGTCCGCACGACGCCCGTACCACAGCTCGTGGGGTGTGTGGTGACCTGGGAGGGGGCCATGGGGAATGCGGTTCCAAACCCAAATCATGTATGCCATGCCCTCGAAGGCAAATGCCTCATGCATGGTGCTGTCCGTGCGCATGGCGCGGACTGCATCCTCCATGGTGCGGTTCCAGCCCTCGGAGACACCGTTCTGCTGGGGGGTGGCGAGGGCGGAGAGGTTGTGGAAGACGCCAAGCTCGATGAAGGAGCGGGCCATGTCACCGAGGTACTCACCGTCGCGGTCTGAGCGAAAGGTCTGAAGGCGGTGAGGAGACTGGCGCTTGGCTATGACTAGCCAAATGCGGACGACAATAGTGGCATCGCTCTTCTGTCGCAGACTGTAGACCCAGCGCATGCACGTGAATTCATCAGTCAGCGTTAGGATGTAGCGACCGCGGTCCTCCTGAAACTCGATAGGGAGTGGACCCATGAGGTCGGAGTGGACAAGCTCCAAGGGCCGACGGGCTCTGGAGACAGACGCAGGATAGGTGGACCGGTGCATTTTGCCTTCAGCATAGGCTAGGCAGTCGGTCGTGGGCGGCGCCTCGAAGGACGCCGCATCAAGACAAAGAGCGGGCTGAGTGCGGAGCAGCCTGTTGACTGCCCCCAGGTGCACATGGCAGAGGCGTCAATGCAGGAGACAATGATGCTCGGGGGAAAGAGCACCAGTGACAAAAACACGGGCAGTGGGAGACGGAGGCAAAGGGGGTACACTCGTACAGGACCCAGAGATGTGATACAGATCATCGATGATCGTCCCACTGAGGATGGTCTCCTCGGTGTCACGCACAAAGATGCGAGCATCGGCAGCTGTGTGCGTGACACCCTGGCCCATCTTGGTGCATGCACGGACAGACAGCAGAATGAGTTCTGTTGGTTTTTTGCGCTTCTCTCATTGTGCTCTGTTGTGTCCTCCCGGCTTGTGTACATCGGCGTGCAGATGACTGACGACGAGACTCGACGCTGATGGAGTGTCGTCCGGAGGAGCCGACGCACGCTGAGGTCTACTCGCAGTTTGCTGGAGCCTCCTCTCTCTGGCAACGTGCTCAGCTCCATCGGCAGGCCTCCTCGGCGGTCGTCCTGCCGACGGTCACTGCCACCACAGTTGTTGTCTGCATGCGTCCAACGCGTCCCATCGCGTCTGCATTGTCATGCTCTCCCTCGGTCCTTGTTGCATGTTGCATGGTCCTGTTCGGCATCATGAACCATCGTAGACACTGCCCGGGTTTGGGCAGCCATAACTCTTTGCTACTATTTTTCTAGCCGATTCTGACCACACGGCTGCGTTTGCAACGTCGGTATTATGGTATGGTCCAGGTTTCAGGCAAAACGGACGACACCCGGGTTTTGGGCTGTCGGGTGTCTGGCAGGGCTCACCGAGAAAACCCTGCCTGCCAGAAAATAGGTCCAGAGCTATTTTCGTATTGGCTGGTTAGCTGAGTAACAAGTTCTACACTAGTGGGGGGGAGCTAGAACTTGGAGGGGTCTCCCATTGTTGCTCATTCTTCACCTCTAATCAGTTTCTTCCAGTTTTTCAGTTGCTTTCTGACGCTAAGACTGGCGCGCGTGTTTCTGAGTAACAAATCCAGAGCTTCCAGACTTAGTCTCTAGAGCAGCAGACTGAGGGGGCAGCAGACTTAAGCAATGAATGTGGAAGCCCGCACGCTGCATCAACAATGCTGCTGCTCCAACCTGTTGCATAGCGTTTCCTTCTTCTCCCCCATGACTTACAGGCATAGTGCACATGGGCGGACAGAGACACAGTCAACATCCAGACTCTAGCAGGGCAAGCAGAGACGCAAGCAGAGACCAAGAGAGCCACTCACGGATGCACGCCGACTGAACTGACAGCCTTCTTGAACGAGTCACGCTTCAGTGCCTTGGTCAAGCAGTCAGCCAACTGGCGTGTTGTCTCAACCCACACAATGATGATGCTGCCATCACGCAACAACAAATGGACATAGTGATACTCAACGTTGATGTGCTTTGTGCGTGTGTGATGCACGCCGTCATTGTCAGCGATGGCCATGGCACTCTCATTGTCACAATGCAACGTGATGGATGCGACACGCTGACGCAACTCGGACAACAGACGACGCAACCACACACTCTCCCACTCGCCTGAGCCAAGAGCCACGTACTCAGCCTCAGCAGTGCTGCGTGCAATGCATCCCTACTTGCCACTGCGCCAGGACACAACTGTGCCGCCAATCAGAAACATCCAGCCTGTGCAACTCTTACCGTCCGGACTGCCCGCCCAGTCACTGTCGATGTAGGCCATTGCGACAACAGACGGCTGACGGCGAAACATGAGACCTCACCGAGGCATCGAAACGACGTAGCGCAGTACTCGGATTGTGGCCTCATAGTGGAGGTGACGTGGCTCCTGATAAAACTGAGCTAGGAGGTTGACGGCGAACGCGATGTGTGGGCGCGTGGTCGTCGCCAGGAACATCAGTGACCCGATGACTCGCAAGAACATGGTCACGTCAACTCGCTCCTCCACAACGGCTGGGTCAGGACTCTTCACCTTCACCTGGTCGTCGGGTGACATGGGTGAGGATGCGCTCGGCATGAGTGGCAGGTCCTTGGCAAAGCGAGTGGACAGATTCTACACATAGGCAGCCTGATGGACATGGAGGATGCCGTGGGAGCAATCATGCTCGAGCTCCATGCCCAGGAAGGCTCGGGCAGACCCGAGATCCTTCATTTGGTAGGCGGCGTGCAGCAAGTCCTTGACCCGCTGTATGGCAGTAAATGTCTGGCGACGCAATGAGGAGATCGTCAACGTACACCAGAACAGCAGCGAAGGTCTGGCCTTGCGGACTGACCAACAGTGCAGGGTCCGCGGAGCTGCACTGGAGCCCGCCACGAAGGAGCGTGCAGCTGATCTCCTTGTTCCAGCACGGAGGCGACTCCTTCAAGCCATAGAGGGCCTTACGCAGTCGCCACACTCTTCCGGTGCCATCGTCGAAGCCTGGTGGCTGCACCATGTAAAGCTCCTCACCCTGCAGTGAACCATGGAGAAAAGCGTTGCTCACATCCATCTGATGCAGCTCCCACCCATGCTGGGCGACCAGGCTGAAGAGCGCCCAGCTGGTGGAGAACCGGCCAATTGGGGCAAAGATCTGGTCGTAGTCAACCCCAGGAACCTGG
Organism: Penium margaritaceum; assembly: GCA_023375785.1. NCBI lineage: Eukaryota > Viridiplantae > Streptophyta > Zygnematophyceae > Desmidiales > Peniaceae > Penium > Penium margaritaceum. The sequence continues at coordinate 29,496 of SZWC01005718.1, read as the reverse complement.
GCAAACCCCTTTGCTGTAAGGCGGGCCTTGTATTTGTCCAAGGACCCGTCAGGCTTCCACTTGCGCCGAAAGACCCACTTGGCACCGATGGCCTTCCGACCTGGGGGAAGGTCGACGAGGTCATACACATGGTGCTGTCGGATGGCGGCGAGCTCGTCGGCGCAGGCAGCGTCCCAGTTTGCGGCCTCAGGAGAGGGTCGTGCCTCACGCAAGGTGGCTGGGTCCTCCGGGGATGCTGTGGAGCGAACTGAGAGAACGTGTGCCTCTTGGGCCCCAGGTGGGATGCGCGCGAGTGTGGCCACGACAGCGTGCCGATGCTCGTAATGGAGTATGGCGTAGCCCAATGCGGAGCCCGGGTGCAGCCCTGCAATGATGGCCGAAGTGGTCTGGCCGAGGGCCTTGGTGCCACGGTCCCCACTCACGACTGAGGGAGTGGAGGAGACACGTGGAGCCACGGGGGGTCGAGGCGCCACGGAGCGCGGTGCGACGGTCTGTGTGCTCAACAACGGCCTGGGTCGGAGGCTGCCACCTGGGCCACGTGTGTAGCGTGGAAGGGCAAGCGACAACATTGAGTCTGCCGGGCCAATGGAGGCGGACGAGGGTGCTGGCCCCGAGGAACCAGCGGAGCGACTGGGGCTGCGGACCAGGAGGGGCCAGCGGACACGACAGGGGCTGCCGGCTCGGAGGGACCAGCGGACGCGACTGGGGCTGCCGGCCCGGAGGGACCAGTGGACACGAGTGGGGCTGCGGGCCCGGAGAGACCAGCGGACATGACAGGGGCTGCCGGCTCGGAGGGACCAGCGGACGCGACCAGGGCTGCCGGCTTAGAGGGACCAGCGGACGCGACTGGGGCTGCCGGCCTGGAGGGACCAGCGGACACGAGTGGGGCTGTCGGCCCGAAGGGACCAGCGGACGCGACTGGGGCTGCCGGCCCGGAGGGACCAGCGGACACGACTAGGGCTGCCAGCCAGGAGGGAACAGCGGACGCGATTGGGGCTGCTGGCTCGGAGGGACCAGCGGACACGACTGGGGTTGACGACTCGGAGAGACCAGCGGACATGACAGGGGTTGCCGGCCCGGAGGGACCAGCGAACGCGACTGGGGCTGCCGGCCCGGAGGGACCAGCGGACGCGACTGGGGCTGCCGGCCCGGAGGGACCAGCGGACGTGACTGGGGCTGCAGGCCCGGAGAGACCAGCGGACACGATTGGAGCTGTCGGCCCAGAGGGACCAGCGGACGCAACTGGGGCTGCTGGCCAGGAGGGACCAGCGGACACGACTGGGGCTGCCGGCCCGGAGGGACCAGCGGACACGACTGGGGCTGCCGGCCCGGAGGGACCAACGGATGTGTCACCCGGAAGCGGTAGGATGGAGGACGGACTCACCACTCCCCCACGCGACGGGATAGACACGGACAAGCCGGAGTGAATGAGATCGCGAGGAAAGAGGTCCTCGAAGAAGAGGGCATTTTAGGACTCAAAGATGCAGTGCCGGGAGGGATCCCAGAAGCGCCAGGCCTTAGACTGACGAGAGACCCCGAGGAAGGTGGAGAGACGTCCGCGGGGGGCGAGCTTGCCGTCCTGCTGTGGGGCGGGCAGCCACACAATGGCCACGCAACCCCAGACGCGAGCGGGGCGGAGGTCAGCACGCTAACCGCACCAATGCTGGTACGGTGTGGACTGGCGGGGTAGGGGACCGTGGGGAATCCGGTTCCAGACCCAGGTCATGTAGGCCATGGATTCAAAGTAGAAGCCCACGGAAAGACCGGTCTAGACTCGCATGGTGCGGACAGCGTCGGCCATGGTCTGGTTCCACCGCTCGGAGACACCGTTCAGGACGGGTGTGTAAGGCGGAGATGTCTCATGGTGGATCCCGCGGGAGGCAAGAAAAGTCATGGCCTCACCCATGTACTCACCATCGCGATCGGAGCGAAAGCGGCGAAGGGAGTGCTCACACCCGCGCTCTACGAGGACAAGCCAGTCCTGGATGGCTCGAGCGACGTCGCTCTTCTGCCGAAGGTAGAAGACCGAGCGGTAGCGAGAATAGTCGTCCGTGAGGGTGAGGACATAGCGGCTATGCTCGCTGAGGGACTCGGTGGGGAGAGGACCCATCACGTCCGAATGGACAAGGTCGAGAGGCGCGGATGCACGGGAGGAAGACAGGGGGTACGTGGACTGGTGCATCTTCCCTTGAGCGCAGTCAATGCACTCAGTGGGGCACGGGAGAGGGAAAGTCTCTGGGTCAAAGCCCGTGGCCAGCTGGGTGCGAAACATGCTGTCTACGGCGGCAGAGTGGACGTGGCAAAGGCGGCGGTGCAAGAGGCGGGTGTGCTGAGGAGAAGGCGTACTGGTGACAAGCACATGGCCTGTGGTGGCCGATGGGGAGGAGACGGGAGAAGAGGAGAGGCGAGGAACATGCTACAAGTTGCCACGGGCGGTGACATGTAGTATGACAAGACCAGACGGACGCAACGACACAATGCCAACACCACACGAGTGCACAACGTCCATGCTCATGCGGTCAAGGGTAGTGACGGACAGGAGGCTGAGCTCGAGACTAGGGAGGAAGAGGACATCGGTCAGAAAGACGTCACTGGTAGGACCACGGAAACGAATGACGCCAACACCACGGACAAGCAACACCTGTCCGTAGCCCGTCCGGACACCGGAGACATCGCCTACAGGAGCAAGCATGCTAAAAGCCTCACGAGAGGCCGTCATGTGATGCGTGGCCCCGGAGTCGATGATCCAAGTCTTAGCAGGGTCCTAGACAGGGGTCGCCAGATCGCTCACGGTCACATGGCAGCAAGCAAGGGATGCGGATGCGGTGGAAGGAGGCCCAAACGAGACTTCCAGTCGTCAAGCCATGCAATGTCCTCATGGAGAGAGGTGGGGGAGACCACGGGAGATGATGAGACAGACGAGGAAACAGGACACGACCGCAGCTCAGCCTTAGTCATGCAGGGCTCGGCTGGAGAGCAGGAGGTGATGCAACTCGCACGTCCCCGGGGAGGAGGGCGAGGCAGGCCGAGCTGGAGCGTGATGAACTGCTCCAGCTGATGCTCACGGGAGGACGGCCCAGGAGTGTAGACGGAGTGCGGAGTGATGGCGCCGGAGCCCGGGTAGGAGGAGGACTGAGCCGGTGAAGGAAACGAAGGCGCCGACGGCTGCGGATGGTGCGGCTGTGGCGCTGGTGTCTCCTGGACTGGCGAGGCGACCGGAGTGGTGGAGCTGCTGGACGATGTCGAGGCGTCGGAGCCGGCGACAACTACGGCGGCAGAGGCGAGACGGCGCTCCCGCTGGCGACGCATGGTGGCGATGACATGCGCCTCGTCCGTCGATAGGGGGCACGTATACCACCCGTGCCCAGGCCGGCCACAGTTGTGGTAGACCGAGCCACCACTGATGGATCCGGTCGTCGGCTGCTGCTGCTACTGCTGACCCTTGCCCTTCTTGCCCCGACGCTTCTTCTTCCCCGACGACGAAGAGCTGGAGGAGGTAGCTGCGGCAGGGAAGGCGACTGCCACGGAGGCGACAACAAGGGAGACAAGGACCTCCGTGTGCTGGAGGTAGGACTCCAGACGAGCTTCCTCAATCCGGAGGAAGAGCTCGTACGCCAAAGGCATGAGGGTGCCCTGGGCTGCCATGGTGGAGAGGACGTCCTGCGAGTAGTGAACGAAGACGTCTGCGTATGCGGCGGTGGCACCGCGCTTGATGGTAAGGAGCGCGGCTAGCGAGGGTGGTGCTGAGGTGCTGAGGCGCCGAAGGACATCCTCCGCCCGTTGCTGGTAGGCGGTGACCGTCTCGGTCTCCCCCATGTGCAGGGAGTTAAACTCCCGCAATAGACGGCTGGTCTCAATATTGCTGGATAGGCGATGGGGGCGAGTGAGGATGTGCCACGCGGCAACAGAGTCCGGGGTGGCGCCAATGGTGACGTCACCGAGGAAAGGCTCCAGGGCCAACCGGGAAGCCGGAGGGGCGACTGGCACGAGGGCACGTACGGCGCGACCAGCGTTATACAACTGGTCGGCCTGGGTAGTGTCGTACGGGTGGCTGTAGTATGGCCACAGGCCCTCACTTTGCGCCCAGATTTGGAAGGTGAGCTTCTAGCTCCAAAACTATTCGCCGGCCTGAAGGGGCGGGGACGGCGTCTCAAATTCCTTCTGCTGACGGCTAGCACCCTGAGTGGGGCCAAGGACGGAGGTCACCGTCTGCCACTGGAGTTGAGTGTGTTGCTGCGCTAGGTAGTGCGTGGCGGCGGACACAGCGGGACTAGCGTGCGCATGAGGAATGAATGGCGGCCGTGTACTGGTGGCAGTCTGGGAGGCCAATGGCTGCAGTGCTGCAAAATTCTCTGTCAAGGTAGCGAGATGTTGCTGAAGGGCAGCCAAGGGGTCAGGGTTGCCGGCAACAACGCCGGTGGGCTGCTGTTGCTGCTGCTCCTGCTGGTGCTGCTGATGTTGTTGCTGTTGCTGTTACTGCTGCTCCTGCTGCTGCAGCTGTTGCACAAATGGAGGGCTGGGGGTCCCCCCAATGGAGGAAGACCCCTCACTGGGACTGTCTACCATGGCGGATTTTTTGCCCCAGTGTTTTCTCCTTTTGTTTTCTTTTTGTTTCTCTCTTTGTGTGCTGCCGAGGTTAACAAGGACGTCAGCCCAGAACGGCTGACGTCACCAGCCAGGCAGTGGAGTTTCTTCCCCTTCCCTTTCTCCTCCTTTTGCCTTTTTTTGTGTGTTGATGACATCAGCAACGACGTCAGTAGTGACATCAGCAAAGGACTGCTAACGTCAGTAGTGGTAGTTGATGCAGCAGCAGCTGCAGCTCCTTCTGCTGCGGCTGCTTCTGCTGCTACTGCGGCTACAACTACTGTTGCTGCTGTTGCAATTGCTGCTACGGCTGCTACTGCAACTGCTGCTACGGCCGCTACTGCTGCTGCACGATGCTGCAGCTGCTGCGGGGTGGGGGTTTTTCTGTCTCTCCTTTTTCTTTCTCTCTTTTTCGCTCCTCACAGCAAGCTTCCCTGCTATGAGCAGCGAGCCGCAACCAGCGAGCTCGCTGCTCGGTGTGAGCAGCGATCCGCGAGCAGCGAGATCGATGCTCGCTGCTGGGTGCTCGCTACTTGCTACGAGCAGCGAGCTCGCTACCAGCAGCTCGCAGCTCGCTGCGAGCAGCGGGCAGCGGGCTGCGGGCAGGTGTGGCTGTTGCTGCTGCTGGAAGCTGCTGCAGTCGCCGTTGCTAGGTGCTGTTGGCCGCTGCCGGCTGCTGCTTGCTACTGCTGCTACTGCTGCCGGCTGCTACTGCTGCTGCTGCTGCCGCTGGCTGCTACTGCTGCTGCAAGCTACTACTGCTACTGGCTGCTGCTGCGCACAGTTGTTGCTTGCTACTACAGTCACTGCTTGCTGCTGTTGCCAGCTGCTGCTACTGCTGCTGCTGCTATAGGCTGCTGCTGCCCGCCACTCCACCTGGATGACATCGCCGCGTGCGTCGTCGCTAGGAAGCGCCCGACGTGGCCTGCCGTTCACCTCCTCGCGTCAAACGTGGGGGTCAGCGCTCCAGGAAAAATTGGACAGCATTTCCCCTGGCCCAATGGCCGTGGGTAAAATTCTGATGCCGCCACCAGGCAGGTGAATGCTATCGGAAAAAATCCGGCAACATTTCCCCTGCACATGCGCGTATGGAGGTCCGCCGGCGCTGTCTGGCACCTGTACGCCAGTCTTCTACTACTTCTGCTATGCTCTGGCTCTGATACCAAGAAGGAAACGCTATGTAGCAGGTTGGGACACCACGTTTTTGATGCAGCGTGCGGGCTTCCACGCTCGTTGCTTAAGTCTGCTGCCCCCTCAGTCTGCTGCTCTGGAGACTAAGTCTGGAAGCTCTGGATCGTTACTCAGAAACGCACGCGCCAGTGTTAGCGTCAGAAAGTAGCTAAAAAAGTGGAAGTAACTGATTAGAACTGAAGAATCAGCAACAATGGGAGACCCCTCCAAGTTCTAGCTCCCCCCCAGTAGTGTAGAACTTGTTACTCAGCTAACCAACCAATCAGAAAATAGCTCTGGACCTATTTTCTGGCAGGCAGGGTTTTCTCGGTGAGCCCTGCCAGACGCCCGACAGCCCCAAACCCGGGCGTCGTCTGTTTTGTGTGAAAATTGGACCATACCATAATACCGACGCTGCAAACGCAGTCGTGCGGTGATAATTAGCTAGAAAAATAGTAGCAAAGAGTTACTGTTGCCCGAACCTGGGCAGTGTCTACGATGGTTCATGATGCCGAATAGGACCATGCAACATGCAACAAGGACCCAGGGAGAGCATGACGATGCAGACGCGATGGGACACGCTGGAAGCATGCAGACAGCAACTGTGGTGGCAGTGACCGTCGGCAGGACAACCGCCGAGGAGGCCTGCCGATGGAGCTGAGCACGTCGCCGGAGAGAGGAGGCTCCAGCCAACTGCGAGTAGACCTCAGCGTGCGTCGGCTCCTCCGGACGACACTCCATCAGCGTCGAGTCTCACCGTCAGTCATCTGCACGCCGATGTACACAAGTCGGGAGGACACAACAGAGCACAATGAGAGAAGCGCAAAAAACCAACAAGTTCCAGATCAGGGACAAAGAGGAAGTCGGAGATGTATACGGGACCAGCGGGCCCGGTGAACTGTACAACCCCAACACCCTGGACAGGGACCTCATGGCCAGCTGCAGTGCGAACAGAGCGAACAATGCCAACAGGTTGCAAGACGACGAAGGCATCACGGCAACACGTCATGTGGTGGTTGGCACCAGAGTCAACAACCCAGGTGGCATCGGTTACACGTGTACAAGGGGCAACATGGCACTCGACGGCGGAAAAGGGCGCGGCAGCGGGACACTCAGCGGGGGACACAACAAGGCGAACAGCAGAGGGCACATAAGCAGCATGTTGCCAAGATACATCATCAGGTCCGTCACGCACACACGGCTGGGCATGGGAACCACCACAGGCATCACCACGTGACAACACAGACAGGCCACAGGCGATAGGACCCCTCGACTCTGTCAACACACTCGCACCTCCCTGAGATGAGCACAGGGCGAGAAGCTGGTGCAGCTCGGCGATCGTTTTGTTGCGTTCGGCGAGTGCTTGGTCGCGAGGATCCGCGGAGGAGCCTGCTGTGGTGGCGGACTCCTCTAGGACGGCTACGGTAGTGGCGGCCGAGCGGGCGGTCGCACAGGACGTCTGGCGCATACGTGCCTCATGGGCCTGCTACAATCCACGGGTGACCTTGGCCCCGTCCAAAGGACGGCCTGTGAGGCGAGTGCATTCGGGATAGCGGTGGTCACCTCCATAATTGAAGCACATGAGCCGTTGGCCCGTCATGCTACCGGAACCATTGCTGCCACTGCTGCTGCCGCTGCTGCCGCCGCTGCTGCTGCTCCAGCCGCTGCTATTGCGGCTGACACTGCTGGTGCTGGTGCTGCTGCTGGTCCCGCCGTTGGAACTACCACCTGACACTTTGCGGCCCTTCTTCCCCTGAGCTGGAGCAGCTGTAGCTGTAGACGACACTGAGGGATATGCGGCGGCAATTGCAGCTGAAGCTGTGCTGCGGCGAGCGCGGTTTGCGGCATCGATACCGGCGACCTCCAGGAAGTGGAGGGTGGCCCAGCGCAGCAGGGTCCCGTCGCTTGCCAGGTCACGAAGCAGAGTCTGGTGGAAGTTGCTGAAGACGCGCGCGTAGTCGGGATGGATGCCGTAGAGGATGATCTGGAGGGCGGAGTACTGCGCAGGGGCATCGTCTCCTAGCTCCTCGTACAATTGCATCGCCCGACGCCAGTAGTCGGCTGCGGACTCCTGATTAGTTTGACAAATGGAGTTCAAGTCGGCAAGGCGCTGGGACATCAGGGCCAAGGTGGCGCCCTAAAAAAGGGTGATAGCTAGCGCCCACGCCTCGCGAGGGTCTGCTCCCAAGCCGGTCAGTGGATCGCCAAGGAACCGGCTGAAGTCTTTGGTGAAGTCCGGGGTGGCTTTCATCAGGCCGGAGGCGGCACGGACCGCCATATGTGTCTGGGCAGGGTCATATGCTTGGTATGGGGTGAGATAGTAAGCGAGGACTCCCTCGCTCATGGCCCACATGTGAAAGCACGGCTCCCAGGACTTGAAGTCGTTACCAGGCCGGAAGACGGGCGGGTCCGACTCAAACCACTTGGGTGGCTTGACAGTCGGTAGAGCGACAGGTGAAGTCACAGCGGGACCGGGCATGGAGGAGGCAACCCCCTTGCCAAGGCGGGCCCTCACGGCCAGTTCCTCAAAGCTCAGAGGGCGACGAGATGAGCTCAGGCCGGCGTCGGCGCTGGAGCTCGTGCCCTGGACGGCGGCATTGGCCTCACACACTCTGTGGCGTGCCTCCAGGTGGATGAGGCGCGCTCGCAGCATCTCCTCCTCACCCTCCTCGCCAGAGTCGGAGAGGAACTCCGCAACCTCGTCTACATTGCCGCCGTCAGCGAGATGATCTTCACTTGGGTCCGCGGATGGGTGCTACTGCTGCTGCTGGATCTGCTGTAGCTGGGGCAGTAAGCCCCTGATCAGGTCCTGCAGCTCGGCAACCTACTTCATCAAAGTGTTGCGGCTCTCCGACTGTACGTCAGCCAGTGCGTGTACTTGGCGCACCAATGTTGTTGGGCTCGGCGGCCACTACTGCTGCTGCTGTTGCGGCGGCTGCTGCTAACGCTGCTGCTACTGCTGTAGTGGCTGCTGCTGCTGCTGCTGCTGCTGCCGTTGTGGCGATGTTGGCGGCGGCCGACGTTGGCCGCTGACGGTGCTGCCCTCGGCAGCTGCATCGGTAGCGGCGCTGGAGGGGGTAAGCTTTGACATGGCGGCCTGTCCCCACCCCCTCTTTTTTTTGTGTGTGTTGTTGCGGAACACTTTACCGCATAAACTCACTTCCGCGGAGCCCCACTGTGGACCCTCTCCACGGAACTCCTCCGCCAAACCCCTCTGCGGTGCACTTCACCGCGGAAGTTCACCGCGGATGGTCGCGGAATGGCTAGGGCTCAGCATGGCTGCGCTGGTCGCGTTGGCGCGAAGTCGATGTGAGGTGCCGCGAGATGCCACCGCGGTCGAGTCGACGCGGCACACAACGGAGTGCCTCGAGATGCGGGGTCACCTTCGTAGGTGTGTATTGCGACGGCCGCGGGGCCTCTGTGTCTGTCGACCTCGGAGTCACCACGGAGCTATCGCGGACTCGCAACGGCGGGTCCACCTTGGAGCATCGCTGGTGTGTTCTGAAAACGCTGCGGAGCAGTTCCAAAAACGCCGCGGAGCAGTTCGAGCAGCCGCAGATCCACCGCGGAGTGCCACTGATCTACCGGGGCACTACCACCACTGAGTGGCGGGTTCGGAACACTGCGTGCAATTGTAGTGGATCCGCTGCACTCTCGGCGTGTTCCGTTGCGGTTGTGGAGCTGCCGCATCCGTTGAGCCGCGGAGCACCGCGGAGTAGTTGCTGCTCCCGCGGAATAGTCGCCACAGAGCTGTAAAACAATCGTCGCGGAGTTCTTCAAAAAAATGGTCAGAACGGTGATGGGTCCTCCCAGGACCTTTCGCCGAGACAGGGGGCGCTGCTGCTGCTGCTCCTCAAGGCAACGGCTGTGGTCGCTCACTGCTGCGGCGGTTGCTACGCCTCTACTACGCAGCAGTGCGAGCACTGGCTTGCTGCTCTGATACCATGAAAGACAGCTTCCTAGCACTGTTGTCGCTGGCGTGCCAGTACAAGCCAGCCAACTAACTCACTAGCACACATAGGTGTGTTGGTTTATGTGTAGGTCTCGACGTGGTGACCTCTGGCCTTGCTGCACACCCACCACACCTGTGCAGGTGATTGACCAGAGAAGAGACTGCACTTTGAGCTGGACCGTCGGCGTATTCTTTCGCCTTGCAAGCTGCTGACACTAATCTTGATGTGCCTGTTTAGCATGGACATATTTGGGTCGTCGACTCAAGCTAGTTTTGTCTAGTGTTTAGGATAGTTACCTGGGTTGTTCCTGTGGGCCCTAGGCAATAACCCAAGAGCAGGTGGTGGTTCGAGCCACGAGCTCGCCCGGGAGCGAGCGAAAGCGAGCTTACTGCTCGCTCGCTTGCTCCCGATGGGCACCACTGCGGTGGCCCGTGACTGCTGTCCTAACTCTCTCTCTCGCTTCATTCTTCACATACTTTTTGCTCTCTTGCAAAACTCTTCCGCGTAAGCTTTCTATGGCCTAACCTGCACCTTGCATCTTCTGCCTTGCAAGCCATCATAGCAGTCAGGTCCTACTTCTTATTGGTATCAGAGCGGCCTACGTGGAAGACGGTGGCAGATCGACCTGCCGCCCACGTATTCTGGGCCAAACCCGCGACTGCCACTCTTGGCGTCGCATGTCCACCCCGCCGTCACAAACTGCGCAACGCCTTCCTCCCTCCACGGTACTAGCGAGAGGCATCAGCCCTCTGCCGTCACCTCTACGGAGATTGCCAACCCCGCTACCATCTCGGTGCACGTCAAGTGGCAACCGTACCTCCCAGCGGACGGCCTCTGCAGCTAAGGCAGCTCAGGAGTGCATGAGCAGAGCAACAGCAGAGGTGACACTACAGCAGCGCAGCTATAGCTACTAGCAGAGCAGCAGCTGATTGTTGTAGCATCAGCAGCAGCGGACCGTCAGCTCATTTGCAGTAGCAGCGGGTGACGGCACTCTGCCGTCAGGGCTCTTTTGGTCTTCCCCTCCCCTTGCTGGTTGGGCTCCCCTCTATTCCAGGGTTGGGTGGGGTTTGATCAGGTATCGACAGGTGTTCCCACGGCCTTCCCAGATTTCCCACGCCCACTAGGGCGGGGGAAACGCTGCCGAAAATTTTTGGAAGCGTGGGAGGTCCGTCAACGTCTCCAAGGCTGAAGAGCAGCATGTGCAGCAGCTGCAACGTGAACAACGGCTCAGCAGCAGCAGCCTCGTAGCAGCTCAGCAGCAGCAGCTTAGCAGCAGCTCTAGCTCAGTAGCTCAACAGCAGTAACTCAACAGCAGCTCCGCAGCAACAACTCTAGCTCAGCAGCTCAGCAGCAGCAACCTAGCAGCAGCTCATCAGCAACAACTCAGCAGCAGCTCAGCAGCAACTCAGTAGCAGCTTAGCAGCAGCTCTAGCTCAATAGCTCAGCAGCAGCAGCTCAGCAGCAGCAACTCTAGCTCAGCAGCTCGTCACGCCGTTTCCACGGCTCCACCATTGCCCTTTCACCGTTGTCTTGGTCGTCCAACGCCAGCCCACACGGCAGCGCCACATTGGTGGCACAGCGCGGCACACTGGCGTCCCACGACACTTCTGTCTCACTGCCGCCTGGTCACTACTACGAGGAACGTGGAGCACGACGCCACTCACGCTCGCGCTCTCGCTCACGTCGTGGTGGGGTGGATCACACCATCGCCGGCTCTCCACCTCTACCCGAGGGAACGCCGTACCACTCTTCGGTAAGCATCTCCCCCCCGGTTTCCCCCGCTACTGAGCCCATCTCCTTCTTTCAGCTTTACACGGCGTTTGTGGAGGACGCCACTGCCCTCTCATCCTCGTTTATGCACGCAGCCGCTGTCGTGATCGATGCCGCAGCCGCGGCCGCTGCTACTTTTGCAGCAACAGCACGGGCCGCTCGTGCTCCGGCCACCACATCTGTTGGCAGGGACACTGAAACCTACACTGAGGCAGCAGTGGTTGCTGGTCCCATTGCTGCAGCCGCGGCAGACATAGGCACGCAGATTGCAACAGCCGCAGCATCCATTGCATCAGCTACAGCATCAGCAGCATCTGCCATCGCCACTGCCGCGTCCTCCATCCGCACCTCAACTGTGGCTGCCGTGGCATCTCCAGCCTCGTCTTCGTCGGCCATCTCCAGTATTGCCACCACTCTTGTCTCCGCAGTCGCAATCGTCACCACACTCAGTGCTGCTTGTGTTGCGGGTCTTCTCGCCCTTGCCGTTTCTGCTGTTGCAACCGTGTCCATCTTGGCTGCAGCTTTCACCACTGCTGTACCTCCACTCCTCTCCCGTCTCCGCAGTGTTCCACCGTCCGCAGCCTCGTGAGCTGCCTCTCTGGTTGTCCCTCTTGCTGCCTGTCTGGTGTCTCTTCTCCCTCTGCGGTGGTTTGTTGTGTCTGACCTGGGGTGGGTTATCCTGCAGCACCTACTCTACGTGCAGAAGACAAACCCATTTTTTCCACGCCCACTGGGGTGGGGGAAACTCTGCCGAAATTTGTCCAACAGAGTCCCACAGTCGTCACCATGCCTAGTGACGACGAGTCTGTCAATGGCGATCTGCAGCGTCAACTGAACCTCGCTCGCGAGGCTCAGCGCGAGGCAGAAGATCGCCTCAAGGTCGCCAATGACAATCGTGCCGCCTTTGCTGATGAAGTCGCTGCCATCGTGCTTCAGCGTCTTCCTGCTGCATCCCTCTCCCTTGCTGGCTCTCCTGCTCGTGCATCTTCTTCTCAGTCCGCTCAGAGCACCGCTGCCATCCCACCTACAAAAAACACCCCTGTTGCCGCCTCCGCCGCTCCACCACATCAGCATGACTTTTTCTCCCAACCTCCTGTCCCGGCTGCCGGTCTTGCCTTCTCCTCCTGGGAAACGCGCTTCAGCGCCTGGTCCCAGGGAGAACGCCTGTGGGAATACTGTTTTCCCGCGGTCGCACCCTTTACGCCTGTCGCTAATGAGTCCGCCCGTGCAGTCCGCGCCCTCATCGCTACTGCGCCCAAAATGCTTGTCGATGATGTTGGCACATACAATGCTGACTCTGCAGCTCAGCGACTTGCTGACCCCGTTGGTGCATACACGATGCTCCGCCGCCGTACCACCATCACCTGCCAGGCTGCTCAGAGCGCACTCACCGTGCAGTTCAACACGCTTCTTATGCGTGTGGACGAATCGGCGGATGCGTACTGGGCGCGCGGGCTTAAACTGCTTCGTGAGCTTGGTGATGCTGCCCCAGGGCAGCTTTCAGCAGTGCTGACCATGGTGAATGGGTTGATTCCCGAGCTGTCTGATCTCCTTCGCGACGTCACCCCAGATGAGCTGCAGCGTCTTGCGTCTCAGCCTGTGCCTCCAAAGTCCCCACCTGGTGTCGGTGCCCTTTGGGACTTCACCGCTGAGCGCCTGGCTGCCTGGTGGACAAGTCTACAGAACAAGCGTTTGCATTGCTCCGCCGTCGCGGGAGTCGCAGCCGTCACCACAGCCTTCTCATCCTCCTCCTCCTCTTCATCCAGTGCCGCCTCTGTCCCCACGTCCACCTCCACGGCTACAGCCCTTGCATCTCGGGGCCGTGGACGCGGCCGGGAAAAGGGCCGCGGCAAGGGGAAGCCAGCTGACGCCGTCTCCTCTCCTGTTCCCGGCGAGGTGGTCTGTTGGAACTGCGGGTCTTCCGAGCACTCTGCTCGGAAGTGCCCAGAACCGCCTGATGACCTTCGCCTGGCACGGGCCATGCGTGCCCACTGGGCGCGCTCCAGCAGCTCCGCCTCCTCTTCCACGGCCAGATCCACCTCAGGCTCCATCTCCAGTACGTCGTCCCGGTCGGCAAGTTCCTCCCCTGCTCAGGCGTACTCCGCTGCTGGCGTCCTCTCTACACCTCCGCCGGCGCCGTATCCCTGGGGATGGCCGCCGCCGTACAGCGTGCCCGCCTACACCGGACCGCCCTCTTCCGCCTACTTCGCTCCTGCATGGCTTCCTTCTCCCTCCGGGTCACCTGCTCCATCGTCAGCGCCGTCCGTCGACAGCGCGCGCCAGTTGGAGCAATCCCTTCTGTAACGTCTCCACCTTCGCGATGAGAGTGTGAAAGTGAGAGTGTGAATGCTTTGGCCAGAGGTCCCTCCTTTCAGACTGACTCTGTTCTTTGTGGGGACCCCCCCGGTCACGTTCTTGTGTCTCCGTTTGCGTCTGTGGTGTCCTTCCCCGTGCTCGCGTCGCAGGTGGCTTCTGGGTCCTTGACTCGGGAGCCACCCACCACATGACCTCTGATCGCGCCTGTTTTGTCTCGTTGGGACCTGTTGGTCCTGTTCGATTTGTGCGCACTGGGTCCGGCCAGTTGCTCCCCGTTCAGGTGTGGGTGTTGTCCGCTTCGTTGGACCCAGTGGTGTGCTGCTCTTGCCCAACGTACTGTACGTGCCCTCCTTGGAGCTCAGTCTGCTGTCGGTGACCTCCCTAGATGATCAAGGCATGGACTTCTCCGCCAGTCAGGGCGTGGGTACTGTTCGTCTCTGTCCAACTGGCCGTGTTGTCCTAGAGGGTGTCAAGTGTCACAAGCTTTACCGTGTGCCCTTGGTTGTCCCCTCTGCCTCCTCTGTTGGCTCCTCTCTTGCCCATGTTGCTCCATCTCTCTCCCCTGACTATGTTCAACTCTTGCATCATCGCCTTGGCCATGTGCACACTGATGCCATCACCAGCATGCTTCGCCTTCAGCCCGCTCTTGGTCTCTCTCCGTCCACTTTCCCGCCGCCGTGCCCCTCTGACTGTCTAGACTGTGCTCAGGGCAAGATGCATCGCTCTCCCTTTGCCTCCTCTGAGTCCCAGTCGTCTCACCCCCTTGATTTGGTCAACGCTGACGTCATGGGTCCCCTTCCCAATGACTTCCTTGGGGGTGCTGGACGATATGTTATGTGCTTGACCGATGATTTCTCTCGTTTTCGTTGGATTTTTGCCCTTCGTCAGAAAAGCGATGTGTGTCCGGTTCTTGAGTCATGGCTTCTCCAGGCTGAACGGTCGTATCAGCGGTCCCTGCGTGTCTTTCGCAGTGACCGTGGTGGTGAATTCCTCGGTCCCACCGCCCGCTTCCTCGAGTCCAAGGGTGTGTCTAGAGACCTCCGCTCCCTACACACCCCAACAGAACGGGGTATCTGAACGTTGGAATCGGACTCTCACCGATGGTGCTCGCACTCTCCTGTCTGAGTCTGGTTTCCCCCCCCTCTTTGCCTTCGAAGCGATGACTTACATGACCTGGGTCTGGAACCGTGTTCCCCACGGTCCCCTTCCCCGCACGGTCACCCCTTTTTAGCGTTGGTACGGTACTCGTGCCGACCTCCGTCTCGCTCGTGTCTGTAGTAGCATTGCATCCGTTTGGCTCCCAGAGGACCTTCGCGAGGGCAAACTCTCCCCGCGCGGCCGCCTGTGTCCCTTTCTGGGCGTTTCTGCGCAGTCCAAGGCCTGGCGCTTCTGGGATCCACAGCGCCAACGGGTTGTCGAGTCGCGCGACGCTTTGTTCTTCGAGTCACTCTTCCTTCGTGATCTGCGTCGTCCTTCTCCCCCTGATGCCCTGTTCTCGCTCTCTCGGTGGCGGGGGGAGGTCGGTCCTGCGGTCTCTCCAGCTCCTGCAGTCCCTGCTGCTGTTCCTCTTGTGGAGCCTATCCCCTCGTCACATCCCCAGGCATCCGACACAGTGCCTTTTCAGGCCTTGTCACCCAGTGCCCCGGTTCCCCCTACTCAGTCTCCTACCTCCTCTGAGTCTGTCTCACCTGCGCACTCCTCTACGACACCCTCTAGTCCTCTCCTGTCCGCTACCTCTAGTCCAGTTGCTCCTGCTCTAGACGCTCACGCTGCTCCGCCTGGTCCTGCACCTGTCTCACCCTTTGTCCGTGGTAGCCGCCTCCGGGCTCTCCCCACCCGCTCTTCCAGTGTCTCGGCGTCTCACTCCCGACCATTGCAGTCTCATCCTGATCAATCGCCAGCAGTGCCGACCGGCATGGATGCCCTAGGCCTAGCCACAGGGGTTGTTCACCCCAGCTCTGTCCTTGGGTACACGCTGCTCTTGACAGAGCATGAGCGCGCCCTTGAAGCCGCTGTGCTTGACAGCGTGGCAGACTGTCTTGCAACCACTGCAGCGTCGCCCCCGTCCCCTGATCCGACCACAGTTCGGCAGGCACGGTCNAGCAATCGCCAGCAGTGCCGACCGGCATGGATGCCCTAGGCCTAGCCACAGGGGTTGTTCACCCCAGCTCTGTCCTTGGGTACACGCTGCTCTTGACAGAGCATGAGCGCGCCCTTGAAGCCGCTGTGCTTGACAACGTGGCAGACTGTCTTGCAACCACTGCAGCGTCGCCCCCGCCCCCTGATCCGACCACAGTTCGGCAGGCACGGTCGGCGCCTGACTCACAGAAGTGGGAGGCAGCCATGCGAGATGAGCTGAGAGCCCTAGTCGATCATGCCGTATACGAGGTAGTCGATCTGCCTCCAAGGCGCAAGGCCATTGACGCCCGTTGGGTGTTTCAGCGAAAATACAAGCCCAACGGCAAGCTTGACAAGTACAAGGCACGTGTCACTACGAAGGGATTCTCCCAAGTCCCAGGTGTAGACTTCGACGAAACGTTTGCTCCCGTCGGACGATACACCACTGCTTGAGCTCTCCTCAGTCTCGTTGCACACCACGACTGGGAGCTTGAGCAGATGGAAGTCAACAACACCTTCCTGCACGGACAGCAGGATGAGGAGATCTACATGGTACAGCCTCCAGGCTTCACAGATGGCACTGACAGAGTCTGGAGACTGCGCAAGGCTCTCTACGGCCTTAAACAGTCTCCTAGGTGTTGGAACCAGGAGATTACCTCCACCCTGGAGAAGGGTGGGTACCGTCGGAGCACGGTAGATCCTGCGCTCTTTGTCGCCCCGGTATCGGCATCGTTCGCTGCCATCCTTGTGTATGTCGATGACTTGCTGATCGCGTCCCCAAGCCAAGAGACGGTTGCGTCTGTAAAGTCTTTACTGCAGTCCGCATACAAGATGAAAGACCTTGGTCCGGCTCGTGTCTTCCTGGGCATGGAGATCGAGCGTAACCGCGCTCGTCGCGTCCTCCACGTTCACCAGGCTGCTTATGTCAGGAGCCTGGGGGAGCGTTCTCTCCCCTCCTTGCGTCTGTGCCGAGTGCGTCCACACCAATGACTCCCGCAGGACAGCGCTTGTTGAAGACACTGGATGTGTCAAAGTTGGGGGAGCCAGTCGATGTCACTGAGTATCTGCGAGTGATAGGCTCCCTGATGTACTTGGCTACCACTACGTGAGCTCACGTCGCCTTCGCTGTCAGTTTTCTGGCCCAGTTCTCTCAATGCCCCAGGTCGCGTCACATGGAGGCCGCTCTGCGTGTTGTCAGGTATGCCCTCTCCACGGCCCGAGTTGGGCTCTGTTATCGTGCACAGCCGTCCGTGGTCGTGGATGGATACACTGACAGCGACTGGGCACATGATGTGGATACTCGCAGTTGCACGGGGTACATCTTCCTTGTTGGGGGGACATCGATCTCGTGGAAAAGTGGTAAGCAAGGTTGTGTTGCGCGCAGCTCCAGTGAGGCGGAGTATGTTGCTCTTGGCGCAGGCACGTGTGAGAGTGTTTGGCTGTGTAAGATGTTGCAACAGTTGCGCGTCCCCATTCGCTGCATCACTCTGCGTTGTGACAATCCATGCACAAAAGCGATTGCCGAGCACGACGGCATGCATCACACTCGCACCAAACATATCAATGCTTAGCATCATTTTGTGCGTGAGCGTGTCGCTGCAGGA
The DNA here is from genome assembly GCA_023375785.1 of Penium margaritaceum. Classification (NCBI taxonomy): domain Eukaryota; kingdom Viridiplantae; phylum Streptophyta; class Zygnematophyceae; order Desmidiales; family Peniaceae; genus Penium; species Penium margaritaceum. The sequence goes on along the minus strand of SZWC01005718.1, from coordinate 11,981 downwards.
GATGTCCAGGTCATGTTGAGAAATTTCCTAGAACCTTCCTAACCACTTGCCGCGGCACTAGGCATCAGCGCCAGGTCAGCGTGTGACAACAGTCACAAGTTAGAGACAAAACTGCAAGGGTCTGGGTTGGGACACGAACAGAGTGTCAAGAAACTCAAACTGAATATAATTGCAGAGATTGATAACAAATGACAAGTCCACAGTACAAATACATGCCGCGGCGCACGACAGGTGTCGCACGCGGCAGTGCAAGGTCTGTCCTAAAACCGGCCCAAAAACACTATTTTGGACGTAACTCTACGCAGACAAATCAGAACGCTACGCCGTCTGAACCTAGAGATGCAAAATCTCAAGCCGGACGCTACGACTGGTCATACACACAAGTCCGGCACCGATTGGTGGACAGGAAATACAAAACATGCAAATCGGGCTCAAGGGCCAGTCCACCGAGAAAACTCTAGCGTCTGCAGAAGAGTCGCAAAGCACCCCGGCAAGCACCCAGGACGTCGTGGTAGCTCTCTGGCAGCTGCTGGTGGATGGAGCCACCACTCGTCGGTGCTCCGGTGCCAGCTGCGTCCTCATCAAGGATAGTGTCGCCGCGCTCTCCTGTAGCGCTGCTCTCCTTGCCGTCGCTCGTGATAGGTGGAAGCCACACACACCAACACGTGTGGGTTGACACCAGACAGCAGCGCGCTGACTTTCTCACAAAGGCACTGAGCAGTAACGTCTTCAAGGCAGCAGTGCATGCCGTCGGACGTGAGAACAGCAAGGGGTTGGCTATGGACACATTCACAAGTGTCCGAAGCTGTAAATGTTGAAAAATGCAGAGGTGAGAACTGAGATCTGGGCAACCTAAATAGTGTCACCGACCTAGTGCACACACATGTGGCGCACAAGGGCACTAATTTCTAGCGGGACAAAACAGTGGCACTCAGTTTTGGCCATAAGTCCCTGCAGACACGTCAGAACGACGAGCCGTTTGAAGCAGAACGGCCGCATTGACGAGATCTACATCCTTATAGGCTACATGCCTACGTTCTGTGACACAGCACAAATCTAATAACTACGGAAGTCTTCTGGGCGCTCGTTGCCACCGGCCGCCAGCCTTCTGCCACCGTCGCCAGTCTGAGGGATCTACACATGAATGGACATGAGGCAAAAGGGTCACCTTAGGCTGTGTGTGACACACACAATAACACAGAGGGCCTAGCGGACATAATTGCTTCCAAGGAATATGCTTTACACCACCTAGTGTCTACCTCTAGTTGCTCTGTCCCAGCCAATGGAGCTGGCCCAGTCTGAAATTCCTGTAGGACAATCCTATTCGAATGGTAGTTAGCTGTTCTCTTGCTCCAGTGAGCCACAGGGGAGCCTCAACATAGCCTTGCAAGCATTTTTTTTCACCAGTATTTACTACAGGGCATGCCAAAGTTGGGAAGTCATGCTTCCTATCCAGCCCTTCAGTGCATCCCAGCAAGGAATTTACATCCCCAAACCGCATGCATCTGCCTCCTCATGTCCACATGCCATCCATGTACAAAAACAAGCCATCAAGAACCACTGTCCTCTCGGGCCATCCTGAAGCGAGAAAAGCAGACAAGTACGCTTCTGTGAGCAGGACACATCGGGATGCAGTCGGGGCTGGCAGTCCAAGCAGGCTACTGCTTGCGCACCGGGAGGTACACTCCCTCCGTCGCGATCCAAATGTTCTCCGGCGCCTTCCTCGGCAACCCGCAGATCTGGCACCAGTCAGTGGCGCACACACAGACACACGCGTAGACACAAACGCAATCCCTCAGATGAAGCAATGGACGGAGGATGGAGATCACACATGGGAATTGGAGCCAGCGTTGGAATCCTAGGTGTGAGCCAGCAGCGCCCTACGAAGAAACACTTAAGTGTTTCATTGCTCCCACCACCTGAATAGGCTGAGCTCAAGAACTGGTTTAGAGCAATGGTAGTCTCACGCCCGTGCATGCGCTCTTGCCAGTCCTCGCGCCTTCTCAAAGCCATCCCATCATATCCTACACAGACCGCTGTTCCTCCCTCCCTCCCTCCCTCCTGCATGCCTTCTTTCCCCTCCCTCCCTCTCCCTCCATCCCCTCCTCCCCCCATCTGACCCCTCCTCCTCATCCCCTCCCTCCTCTTTTCCCCCCCTACCTACCTCCCTTCCTCTCCCCTCCATACCTCCCTCCCTCCCTCCCCCCCTCACCTCGAACTGGCCGGCGATGGGGCGACCGTACTGTTTGTTGTGGCTGTGGAGGTAGGCGCCCGTGTCGACGTGCTGCAGCCGCACCTTCTGGTNACCGCTGTTCCTCCCTCCCTCCCTCCCTCCTGCATGCCTTCTTTCCCCTCCCTCCCTCTCCCTCCATCCCCTCCTCCCCCCATCTGACCCCTCCTCCTCATCCCCTCCCTCCTCTTTTCCCCCCCTACCTACCTCCCTTCCTCTCCCCTCCATACCTCCCTCCCTCCCTCCCCCCCTCACCTCGAACTGGCCGGCGATGGGGCGACCGTACTGTTTGTTGTGGCTGTGGAGGTAGGCGCCCGTGTCGACGTGCTGCAGCCGCACCTTCTGGTCACGCTTCCACAGCGACCCCGACCCCTCAATCTCCAGCCTGAACACAACGTCATGGCGTGCCCGTGGCGACCACCATCACCACGACCGTGCATTCGGATTAACTAAAGGCAAGCCATCTCAACAAGCATGCCGTCCCGGTGAGGAATGAGGTCATTGTAGGATGGAACAGCATGGTATGGCATGCCATGCCATACCCATAGCATGACCAAAGGGCCATGGTGTGGCACGGCTGGGCATGGGTAAGCATCGATCAGACCGACAGTGAAATGGAGTGACACGATTCCGCTTCTGCGCTCCATCAGTGCCCTCCGCTGCGTTTTCGGCCCACAATGGAACGGAGCTCTGTTCAGAACAGCAGTGCTACCCATTGACCGAGCTGTGTGCAACAGAGCAACAGAGTGGGCTCCCAGGCACACGGATCAAGCTCAGCTGCAAAGGAAGGGCCCTCTCCAACAATCATCCACAGGAGCACAGAAAACGGTGCTCCCTCACGCGAGCGAGCGAGATTGAAACCGACATTGCAAGGACAGGGAGGGGGGCCAAGGGGAGGTGGCCCTCTGCACCGATCGGCTATGGCATACCAAAGCAGTGGCACCACCTCATGCTCGCGTGCACACACCGCCTTCTCGGTGCACGCGCTGTCGACCTTTTGGCTGTGGTGTGGCTGAGGATGGGACCAGCCGATGAGGGCAGCGAGGAGCAAAAAGGAGATGTGACCGGAGGGCAGAGTGAGCAGCAAGTGAGGGGGGCATTGGGGGGACGGAGAGAGATGAACAGGTAAGGGCTCCGCCTAAGGAGGGCAGTCTGCGTAGCGAGTGAAAGGACTCCTTCAACCATGCTGCATCGGCGAGGGTTCTCTGCCGCGGGTGCACCGCGGCAGAGAACCCTCGCACTGGAGCTCGTGTCTGCATCCGTGCCTCGACGTAACTGCCTCGCCCTTGCCACAAAAACGCGGCGCCACTCATTGCCTACCTCCGCCCACTTGTTCATGATCTCCACAACTCATCGCACATCTCCAGAACTCGCTTCCGATCCCCACCGCTCATTGGCATCATGTTCATACAGTCTGCCTTTGGGTGAGCTCACCTCCAGTGGTCCCCAGTGTCAGACTGCGAGTCGCCGCCATAGCCACTGACCTGCACGCCGCCAAACACAGCGTAGAACAGCACGGCATCCAAGCTGGGGCAAGCATGAAGCCCATGACCGCACCAAGCTCGTGAGCACACCAGAACCTCATCAACTCGGGACATAACGAGGAGCAGCAGCAGCATCAGCAGCAGCAACAGCAGCAGCAGCAGGATGAAGGAAGCAGCAGAAGGGGCGGAGCAGGAACTTTCCCTTCCTCCTGCCAACCGACCGCCAAATTGGTAGGGCAAAGGAGAACAGAAAGCCGCAGCACCAAAACGGGACGACTTCCCAAGAGGACGGCCACGACAGCGCAAGCATGCTATGGCGTCACCGCTCGCTCTTCACTTCACGTGCCATCACTTGCTTGTAAATACCTTCCTGAATGCCAGCTCAGACTTTCAAGCACAAACCAACCAACCACCCCCCCCCCCCCCCCAAAAAACC
>SZWC01005717.1:78553-104343 GCA_023375785.1 Penium margaritaceum | reverse complement strand
TATCTGGGTTTAGGCTGCCATAACTCCTCGCTACTATTTTTCTAGCAGATTCTGACCGCACGGCTGCGTTCGCAGCGGCGGTATTATGGTATGGTCCAGTTTTCAGGCAAAACGGACGACGCCCGGGTTTTGGGCTGTCGGCTGTCTGGCAGGCCTCACCGAGAAAACCTGCCAGCCTGAACTGAGCTATTTTCTGATTGGCTGTTGAATTGAGTAACAAGCTCTACAGAGCTGGGGGGGGCCTAGAACTTGGAGGGGTCTCCCATTGTTGTTCATTCTTCATTCCTAATCAGTCACTTGCAGTTTTCAGCTGCTTTCTGGCGCTAACACTGGCGCGCGCATTTCTGAGTAACAAACCCAGAGCTTCCAGACTTAGACTCTAGAGCAGCAGACTGAGGGGGCAGCTGACTTAAGCAACGAGCGTGGAAGCCCGCACGCTGCATCAATAACGCTGCTGCCCCAACCTGCTGCCTAGGCTATTCCTTTTGACTGCACGTGCGCGTGGAGTCCACGAAGGTTGGCGAGCGGAACGTGGAAATTTCACGTTCCGCTCGCAGTCCCAAGGAGACTCCGCACGGAACGTGAAATGGTGTGTAGAGAAACAGCTTTTTCGTAATTTTGAGAGTGATTCATCCAAGGCAACATTAATTATTTAGGTGCTTGAATGGATGAAGCAATATAATTATTTTAGTCGAACGTAAAAGACACGACGGTACCTCCAGATGCTTCCAGCTTTTTTCGCTGTCAAAATCTTCCGCTTTCACATTGACCAAGTTCCACGATCTCCGACCACAAATCTTGTGGAATTACGTATTGCGTAGCAGATGGTTGTGCAAGAGAGTTGTGCAGGTCACAATGTGCCACATCGGGTTCACTTGGTCAATATCACAACAAGAATTTACTCAAAACAATCTCTGTTTGGTGAAAAGAAGGCAACTCCGAGTTCCTTACGGTTTAGGGCTCACACTTATCTAGGTAATTCTTTTGGTCGCAAAGGCCACTTGCTCACTGAACCTTCACATCACAGGGAATGAGAAAAAAACTGTGATGCGAGCAGTCCACATCTGTTTGCGTAACCTACTGTTACCACTTGGTCGTATCCATGCTCCTGGAGATCCCTCATGCGAAGCCAGTTGCTAGAGGAGAAGCGTGGGGTGGCCAGCCACCAGCCGCTGTAGGACAATTGTCACGGTGTTTTGGGTGCTTGCTGGTACCTTCTTCATCTTTTCTGCAACCTCCTGGGTTTTCTGTTGGTGTATGGACTTTGAGCTGTATGATTATCAGACGATTTTCTGCAATGAGTGCTTCTTTATTTGCACTGATGGTGTTTAAGCAGCTACACTGCTTCTTCTGTGACAGTCCTCCCGCATTCTTGCCACCTAGTTTGCCAAGCACATGGTGGTCTGTGCTTGTATCTCAAGAGACCCCTGAAACACCGTTAGGAAGCTTCCTAGCCTTGTTGCTATTGACGTGGCGACACTGTCCACTTAACTGGCATACACGTAAGCAGGTGCAAGAAAAGGCAAGGGTTAGGCGAGGAAGACGCGCAAAGTCTCGTAAGCTTTGATAGCGTAGTCATACAGATGAAAATGACAAGTCACAAGTACACACCGCAAATGCTCGCCGCGGCACACAATGGCTGACGGAGGCAACAATGTCCGTTTGTCCTAAAATTGGCCCAAACCCTTAAGGAACGCGTAGCCTCTCCGACTGTGCCCATTGAGCGTAATGTGCCTCATGGAGCAAGAGTATCTCACAGTGATGATCACGCACGATCTCCCACCTCACAAACACAGCTGTAGGACGAATGTCCTTCATCCCATAGGCAGCCTGAAGGAGTGCCTTGGACTCCTTCACGTCCTATATCAAAGGAGAGGCAATCAGGAGGTCATCCACATAGACCAGAATGACGTTGAAAGTATCAGTTGTCCGTATAAATAATAGGGACAGGTCGCCATGACTCTGCACGTAGCCCGCACGTCTCAGTGTGCCAGTGATCTTGAGATTCCCATATCAAGGTGACTGCTTCAAACCATGCAAGGCATTGCGCAAGCGCCAAACCTTGTCACCGACCTCAAAGCCTAGTGGGTGGACCAAGTAGATCTCTTCCTCTGGATTTTCATGGAGGAATGTGTTGTTCACATCCATAAGGTGTAGGTCCCAATTGTGGTGAGAAAAAAATCCAAACAAGGCAGGAACGGTAGTCATACAGCCAATAGGAGCACGACAAAATCTGCTGCAATATCGCAAGCCACTGTGAACTCACGAGAGACCAGCTCGCGACTTACAAGCATGCTGGATGCATCTCACTATAGTTTCCCTATTCACTCAGACGAAGGGCCTTTGTGCCAGGCTCGCTACTCCGAACTCTGGGAGTCAGCTATCTAGGCGCCAAATCAGCCCTCTCTTGCGCCCTAGAGGCCAGTGGTCGATGACGGCTACCAGGTTTGCAAGAGTAGCCCAATAACATGCTCACTTCGGGCTGCATAGCAGATGACTGGGTCACAGCTCCAGGGACTGTGGACTCACCAGGTAGGGGAGATGACGAAAGAGAATCATGGATAGGTGTGACTGGACATACTATCACCGGTGTAGGACCATGTGTGCTAGAGGAAATGGACAGAGCACTAGACCAGATGTGCCAGAGGGAACAAACGCTGACATGTGACCAGGTGTGCCAGAGGGGCCTGAGGTTGGGACAGTATTGGATGTGCTACAGGAGACTGACGCTAGCACAAGATCAAGTGTGCCAAAAGGGACTGACAAGGGCATGGGATCAGGTGCGCTAGAGGGGCGTGACGCCGGCAGGAGATTAGTTGTGCTAGAGGGGTCCCGCGTTGGCACATGATCAGGTATGCCAAAGGGGACTGACGCTGGCATGGGATTAGGTGTGCCGCAAGGGCCTGAAACTGACACAGGATCAAGTGTGCCAAAGTGAATCGACGATGCTAGTAGAACCACAGCCACGATGGCTAGATCATCAGCAACCGGAGACCAGACCACAGGTGAGAACTCCGGACAGACACATCCGCAGGATGAGACTCTCTCATCCGCTAGGAAGCAACACAGGTGCAAATGTTGGATAGGTCGTGGTATGTGGGAGCCTGAAAGAAGAGAGCATCGCGAGACTCAACAATGAAATGGCGAGCGGGGCCCTAAAAGCGCCAGCCTTTGATCGTGGGGAAATGTCACAAAGTACACACATGCGACCCCAAAGTGAGACCTTGGACCTCCGTTGATCATCTGTATACCAGCCGTAGGTTAGAGAACTCCAGATGCAAGGGAGACAGAGATCGACACGATGGTCGAACCTTAGTTCATACGGCTTGTCTTTGTTAGGAAGAGGACGATGTGGCAAGCGGTTCTAGACCCACGTCTTGTACGAGAAGCCTTGGAAGACAAAGGTGTTGGATTTGGAGGAGAGGGGTAGCCTTGGAGCAGCGAGCATGTGGGACTCAAAAGGACATCACTTATACTGAAGAATGGTTGTTGAATCACTCAAAATGATGGAGTACATATAGAGCTAGAGCTTGGGCAAGTCAGCCCTCTCACAAGCCACAACAGTGAGCCATGGGGGCTAAGGCTCACACACTAGAGTCCATAAACTCGCATGAGAGACTAAACCGGCCTAGCAATCAGGCTGAACGATCACACACAACCTAGAGATCTAGAAAATACTCTCATGGAACACTCCTAGTGGTCACAAAACCCACAATCTCATGAAGAATGGCCATGTGTCCATTGCTAGCACACAAGGATCTCACCTCACCTAAAAAGTAAGGAGAGGTACCTTTTTCGTAATGAGCACACTCTGACAAGGCAATCCAAAAATCAAGGACCTTTTTGGATGTTTGTCCCATCAGGTTTTGACCCTGGAGCTCTTGCCTTTTTCTTTTCTCAAGCTAAGGCATGGAGCCGATGTCCATGGTCACCCAGACACTGGCGGTCGATGACCCTGGAAACATTGAAATTTCATATCTTCCAATTCAACTGTTGGATTGGCTTGAACTTTGAATCATAGAAAATTTGCCACCTGATCTTTCCAATGAAGAATTCAGATTGACAAACGGAGTAGGAATGTGGTAGTTTCCTGGAACTTTCTCTTGTGGACCCGATACTAAGACGATTAGGCCAATTCCAATAATAACCCACTTTGCCGCAGTTAGAGGGAGGTGATTCTACATGCGTTTGTGCAGAAGTGCTGCTTCTCACGGGTCATTGGCTCGGTGCAGAAATCAACAACCTGCTTGCTAGTTGGAGTGAACTCCAGACGTATAGCACCCTCTACCACCATGTGCTTGATGAAGTGATAGACGATGTCAATGTGCTTGGTACGTGCATGGTGCTCAGGATTCTTGGTGAGTGCGATTGCGTTCTAGTTATCAACACGTATAGGAACTAGAACTGCTGCGCTCGCACTCGTCTCGGCCATAAGACGTTGGAGCCAAATTGCGTCCATTGCTCAAAAGCTGAGAGACACATACTGAGCTTCCATGCTTGAGGTGGCCACAACCACTTTTCGTTTGCTGAACCAGCTTATGGTGTCCCCATTTATGAGAAACACATGTATAGCGATGGACTTGCGGTCCTCAACATTTCCAGCCCAATCTGCGTTTGTGTAGCCAATGATGCTCTTCTTGGTACCGTTGTTGGTGATGCCGACGTTGATGGTACCAATAAGGTAGTACAACATCCGCGCCACCGCCTTCTAATGCTCAGGTCCAGGATCGGCCATTTGCTAGCTCATAGTGCTCACAACCTGTGCAAGGTCCGGCCTAGTTGCCACCATTAGGTACATGAGACTACAGACGATGATGTGGGACTTCTGTAGCTTAGCTTCATTTGCTTCTCCACTCAAGCTCACAAGGTACTGTCGCGTCTCAAGTGACGTGCCAATGGGATTTACCTCTGCCATGCTGGACCGTTGCAGGACAACCTTGATGTAGCGACTCTACTAGAGCGAGAGAGAGCGTGGTTTTCAGTCACGCGTGATCTGGATGACAAGGAAGTATGACTTATCACCGAGATCAGACATCTAGAAGTGCTCGTGCATCCCCTCCTTGAACTCCTACATCGCAGACATACTGCTGGAAAAGAGGAGCATGTCATCCACATAGACAATGATGGTGAGGATCTCATACTCATGCTGCCAGCGATAGACGCTGTAGTCACACTCGCTGCGCTTGAACCCCATGTACTATAGCGCAACATCTAGCTTCTAGCACGTGACCCTTGCTTGAGTCCGGTCAGCGACTTCTAAAGCTTGCAAAACAAGTGCTCTTGGCCATCCATGACGAACCCCTCCGGCTGCTCCACATGGATCTCATCCTCCAAGTCACCATTCAAGAATACTATCTTGACATCCATGTGGTGGATCTCAAAGTCCTTTGCTGCTCCATAAGAGAGGAGTGTGTGTACTGAGTTAAACTTTGCAACGGGGATAAAGGTTTCAGTGTAGTCAATGCCCTCCTGTTGTGAGTAGCCCTTGGCAACCAGCCTCGCCTTGTACTTTTCTAGGTTGCCATTTACTCCCCGCTTCTTCTTGAACACCCACTTACACTTCATCACCTTGCGTCCAGGTGGGCACTAAGTCAACTCCCACGTTCTATTGTGAAACTGCAAATTAAATCTCCATCTGCACAGCTTGCACCTAATCTACTGCATTTTGCGGAGCCATGGCCTCCTTATACGACGTTGGCTCATCTAATTCTGCTACAAGTGCGACATTCATGTGGTCGGGTTCTTGCAGCATTGAAAAATGGCCGTGCTCACCCGGCCTTGTAGGGCATCCTGAGAGGGTATCTACGACCTGGCATTGGGGCATTAGCAGGCGGCCAGCACGGTACTACTGGCACAATTGCTGCTATAGGTGGTGCTGCATCTCCTTCTTCCTCTACTTCTACTGATGAGGTTGTTGTATTTTTACATGAGACATGGTAGAGTAGAGTGGTTCTCCCATTTTCATAGTAGAGGAAGAGTAAGGAGAGACTGGATCAGGAAGAGTGTTCTCTACCACTCCCTCGTCAGCTACTAGTTTTGCTGCCTCTTCACAAGCAATTTTGGTGCCGATGATGTTGCTTTCATTGAAGACGACATCCTTGAAGATGATGATGTGGCCTACCTCCCCATGATATAGGCTATATGCCTTGCTTACCACATCATGGCCAATCATCTGCATCTACACACTTTTTGCATCCCATTTGTCACTTTTCCTTGGGAAAGTGCATGTGCGCCAAGCTGCCTAACGCACGGAGGTGACCCCCACGCAGCTTCTTGGCAAACCAAGCCTCGTACGACGTCATCTGCTCCACTGCATTGGTTGGAGTATGGATGTTGATGTACACTGTAGTACTCACTGCTTTGGCCTTGAAGTCGTAGGTGAGCCAAGTCGCATGCAACATGGAGCGCGCCGACTCAACGATGGTCCTCTTGGCGTGCTCCGCTACACTGTTCTACTACGGCGAGTATGGTATGGTACATTGTGCCTTGATGCCCGCTACTGCGAGGTAGTCTTGGAACTCCTTGCTCATGTACTCTTCACCGCGGTCGCTACACAACGCTTTGATTTTCTTGCAAGTCTGCTTCTCCACCATTGCTTTGAACTCCTTGAACCTGTCAACGCACTGGTGTTGGAAGCAAGGAAGTACACAACTATTAAAATGGCTGAAATAAACAATGAAGATCAGGATATACCTAGAGCCTCCAAAGCTTTGGGTTTGCATTGGGCAACACGAGTCCATGTGGACCAACTCCAACACCTACTTTGCACGCTTCCATGCTCTAGAGAATGCCTCACGGTCTTGCTTCCCTTCCAAATAGATGATGCACAACTATTTCTCAAATTTGGAGATGGTAGACGAGTCACGCACCATCTACTTTGCTTGAAGCTACTGTAAGGCGCGCATGCCGATGTAGCCATAGCACGCATGCCAAAACTCACCATCTGTTGCCTGCACCACTTTTGCAAGACTTTGCTCATGCGGGACCTTGGTTGCCCCAAGCAGGCGGCACATGTCACCTTCCTTCACCAACCTGGCCAACTCCTCTCCTGTGTCCTTGTCGAAGATCTAGCCATAGTCATCGTTGAAGTCGACGCGCAGTCCTGTGCTAGTAAGAGAGGAGACGAATAGGACATTGAACGTAGCATGAGGTACATACAGCACGCCATAGAACACTCCCACTTCAATACTATACGGGGTCTCCAACCACATCTCCACAATCCCAATCCCCTTAGCATACACTCACCGATAATCACCCAAAGCAATAGGTTGGGGGGAATAGAGAGCAGCTGCATGAACCACTCTTTGTGATGCATGAGACTCTTGGTGCATCTTGAGTGCTTGTGCCACGCTAGATGCACCTTCTCCACCTACGACATGTCAGAATTCACCGTGAAAAGGTGGTCGCGCACCTCCTTGGCCACGTTCATTTTGCCAAAGTCGCGTACACCAATCTAGTTCTCTTGCTGTTGCTTCTGACGCAGCTGTGACTGTCACTGCTGCTAATGAGGAGAGTGCTTCACTTGCTGTTGCTATGATGACTGCTGCTGCTGCTGCTCCTTCTGGTCTCTCTTGAATTTGAAGCACTCCTTCTTGTAGTGCCCCTCTTTCTGGCACTAGTGGCTCTTTCCTTTCTTCTTGCCTCTCTGTTGCCCAGGTTGCTGCTACTTCTGGGTGGGTGACCTCATGGCCACAAAAGATGCTTCACTGCTACTGCCACTGTTGCGCTTTGCTGCATTGCGACGTAGTTGAAGTTGAGGTTGAGAGTCAGGTGGCACTCCAACGTCTCTCACATTGTGTCGTAGCTCATTGGGAGTCTTCTAAACAAGAGGAGGATGAACCGCATCTCTTCCACAAGGTTCCCGGCCAGTTTCATTTTCTTAGCCAGATCCTTTGCCCTTTCCAAGTAGGCCTCCATCACTTCACCACCTTGCATTTTCAATGCCACCATCTTCTCCTCCAAAAGCATAAGGAATGCAGGATCCTTGCTCTCATACTTCTTACGCAATGCGTCACATCCCTCCTTTGTAGTAGTCTTGTCACTCACGTATTGAAAATGCGGGTTGGAGATGGTGTTGACAAGCAGCCTGTAAGCGTACCTGTCCTTCTTCTTCCACACCTCATACACCGTTGCTGCAAATGCAGATGAACTTGCATCCACTGCACCTTTCTGCGAAGACTTTCCCGGCACCACCTGCACTGCAGTGATGCCTTTTGCCTGTGGTACCGGAGTCGGCTCGTCGCCGCTCACCACCTCCCACAAGCCCCTCTCCTCGAAAATGAGACAGGTACGGATCTTCCAAAACATGAAGTTTGCGCATCCCTCCAACCTCTCCAAGGGCTCGGCTGCTGTCACGATGACTGCTACTGCAATTTTGAGCCTTGGTGAAGTCCAACGCTGCCCTTGGGTGGCAGCCCTATACTTGCTTCTGCTGTTGCCAGAAATCTGGATGACAGAAAATGGACTGTAGAGGCCAACAGACTGGGAATTTGGAAAATCAAAGCCCACTACTGGAAAATTCAGCTCAAAAAGTTTCAGACGGACTCATGAAACAAGGTATCAATGAGGGGTCTTCAAATAAATGCCCTTTTGGAAACAGGGTATGCTGCTGCTTCTACTCTAGCTCAGACCAGCCAACTTGTAAACGACGTTTCTCCAAAATGTATTGATGGAATGCAAATTTTTTTGCCTCAATGGAAAGCTTAGGAAAAACATTTTAACTTTCATGTTCTACTTTTGAAATTTGAGCAATGAACAACAATGTTATGGTCATGAGAAGGCGACTGTCTTACTCAGAGAGAAGAGGGTAGCTCTCGCCAACCTCGTTTTGAGCATAACTCTGCATCCAACAATTGGATCTTCGCAATCTTATGCTCGTTGGAAAGCTTGTCTTGCAAAACTCAAAGAACACTGATTCATCATTAAATTTGGTCTAGGTTTGACCCTAACCCGTCACTCTCAAAATTACATCCTCAGCTGGCTGAAACTTGTAGAATATGGCTCTGATACCAAGTGTTTGATATAGAGGAGATAGGTGGCCTTGGGGCAGCAAGCACGTGGGACTCCAAGGGCATCAGTTGTGCTAAAGAATATTTGTTGAATCACTCAAAATCATGGAGTGCATATAGAGATAGATCTTGGACAATTCAGCCCTCTCACAAGCCACACCACTTAGCCATGGAGGCTAAGGCTCGCACACTGGAGTCCATAATCTCACACAAGAGAGGAACCAGCCTAGCAATCAGGTTGACCAATGACACACAACCTAGAGAGCTAGAAGTACTCTGATGGCTTACTCCTATTGGTCACATAACCCACAATCCCATGAAGAATCACCATTTGTCTATGGCTAGCACACCAAGATCTCACCTCACCTAAAAGGTAGGGAGAGGTACCTTTTTTGTAGTCAGCACACTCTTGCAAGGCAATCCAATAATCAAGGACCTTTTTGGATGTTTTTCCCATCAGGGCTTGACCCTGGACATCTTGCCTTTTTATCTTCTCAGTCTAAGGCATGGAGTCGTTGCCCATGGTCACCCAGACACTGGCGGTCGATGACCTCGGAATCTTGGAAAATTCATATCTCCCGATCCGACCGTTGGATCGGCATGAAACTTGGACTATAAGCATCCTGCCACCTGATCTTTCCAATGGTGAATTTGGAATGATAACATGAGCAGGAATGTGGTATCTTCCTGGAACTTTCTCCTTTGGACCTAAAACTCAGCCGGATAGCCAAAGTCCAACAGAAGTACTGTGGAAGATGGCACTCAGACTGCATGGCACACATGGCATCCTCCATGGTACAGTTTCCATCTTTCGGACACAATGTTCTGTTGTGGTATAGCTGGGGCTGAGAGTTGGTGATAAAGATGGATCTCAGCAGCCAACGTGTCCATCTTGCTTACGAACTCGCCACCATCATCCAAAGGGAACACGTGAAAGGGTTGACAAGACTATCGCTCAACCATCACTAGCCAGAGAGGAACCGCCACGGCATCATTGCTCTTGTGGTATAGGCTGTAGACAAATCAAGTTTACGTGAAGTCCTCAATGAGAGAGAGAGAGAGAGAGAGAGAGAGAGAGAGAGAGAGAGAGAACATATTGATCCCAACTTCACAAGGACTTGAATATGGGGTACCAAGGAGATCCGAGTGGACAAACTCTAGCAAACAAAGTGCCCGGGAATGCGATGTAGGGTTAGTGCAACGATGCACCTTACCCGGGCGCAGAAAGTAAAATCGGTCTTGGGCGGCTTCTTGAAGGAAGCTACATGAAGACCAAGGGCTGGCTCAGTCCGAACGATCTTGGACACAGTGTACAAGCTCACATGATAGCGGCGGCGATGTAACAAGCGCGAGTGCTTGGGAGAGAGCACGCCAGTCATGAACTTGTGCAAAGAAAGGAACGAGGAAGGAGGCAGGGATGGAAGGTGGCGAGCGGCACGGTACATGTCATCGACAACAGAAGCACTGAGAAGAACAGCATGAGGATCATTGGTAGAAAAACCAGCAGAGTCAGCAGAGATCTCAATAAAGAGACCCATTTGAGTGCAGACACGAACAGTCAGCACACTGAGCTCCAAAGTAGGAACATAGAGAACGTCAGAGATGTAAAATGGTCCAGACAGGCCACCAAAGCATGATATCCCACCGCCCTGGACTAGCAAGGACTGACCAGATCCCATGCCAACAAACCGAATAGACTCAAGAGGATCAAGGACAACAAAGTCATCAGGAGGACAAGTCATGTGGTGAGTGTCACCGGTGTCAACAATCCAGGTACCACTCGCCTCACGACCTGTCACCAATACTAAGTAGCGCGCCTTAGAACACTCCGCAATTGCCTGACGCTTAGTAGGGACGACTGAATCACAGCAGACAGCACAAATCTGGGACTCGTCCACACACTCTGTTTCAAAGTCATCATGGGTAGTAGACGCTCCCTCACACGCATCATCATGGGTCATAAACACAACAATACAATCACATTGTGGAACACATGGCTGTGTCAATGAATTCACATTTCTCGGAGAGCGGAGCGCCAGAAGGTGACGAAGCTCCGTAGTGATGCAGGCAAAGTGGTCTTTAGGATCAATGTTACTAGCGATGGGTGGGGGGTCAACTGCCATCGTGGTCCCGCTGCCGGTCTAGGTGGTGCTAGAGGCAGGTGTCCGCTAGGTATGCGCAGCCCAAAGGCCTCGCATGATTTGCATCGAGTCAAAGGGTTGTGCGCACTCAAAGTAGAGATGTGTGTTCCCATAGTTTTAGCAGTAGAATGAACGTCCATGGCCATCACTGGACTGCTGCGTACGCTGCTAGAACTGCTGCTCCTTACTACGGATATGCTTGCCCTGCTTCTACTACACAATGGTGGCCATGCACAGGAGGAGGGCAAGAGAGAGGAGGGTGAAAATGAGGCACTGAGGAGAGGGGTCGTCGGTGAGGTGATCGTCACGGCAACCAGTGGATCCACTTGATACGCCTAGACAGCCTCACATGCAGCTTTTTGCTGCAAATAGTAGTGTTGGACCCAAGGGAGCAGCTGCAAGGAGTCCGCCAGTTTGGGGAGAATTGCCTTGTCAAAGTGGGTGAACATTGACGGAACTCCATGTGGGCCCCAACCATGATGGTGTGCAGAGCCCATTGCTAGCTGATGGTGTCGAGGCAAGTGTACATTTGTATGGCTCGCCGCAAGTTGGTTACCTTCGACTCAGAGTGATCCAGTGGAAGGGAGCTGAACTCATGAAGACATGCCACCATTGTCGCATGGGTCTCGGCTGCCAGTAGGGTCAGGACCAACTCTCAGTTGCGACGGGAGGCCACTCCAGTGCCCGTACCAGGGGTCCCAAGGAACAGGGAGAAGTAAAAAACGACGTCTCGAGGCACGGTGTGGAGCAAGCAGCGCATGGAATCTTGCTCCAACCTGCACCTGGCTAAGGTGGGCTTTCATTTGCAGCCTCACGTAGTATGGCCGGACGCCCTCCGCATCTGCCCGCACCTGGAAGAGGTTCTCACAGGTGTTCAATCCAACATCGCTATCGTAGCATGATAGTGGGGTCTCAAAGTCCCATTAGTCGCCGCTTCGTGGGGAGGACAACCTCAAGGGCATGCTCAAGTGCATGAGGAATCAGAAGCCCAGTGAAAGACAAGTCAAAGAGAGACACATCAAGAATGAAGGCACAAGAAAACCAGAATCCTGAGTGGGAGTTTTCCGCTGACCAACTGGAGATAACTCATCCCCTCAACAACCTCTCACCATCAGAGAACAAAATTCAGGCTATCGGTCATTTCTTGGCTTCATAACTGCTATTCTTTACCATTGATGTCGTCAGTGCTGCTGTCTTCTCAAACTTGCATCTTCTAATGTATGCGCTGATTCACACCCTGCTGCTGCACGTCCTCCTATGGTGCTCCGGCTGCGGATGACGAAGGCTGCAATATCTTTGTAGCATAGTGAGAATCTCCTTAAGGGTGGATACCTGTGCCATATGTTGCTGCCGGATATCCTCCTGCGCCTACAACAGGGAGCCGATGGCCTGAGAGCGAGGACTAGAAGGCACCTTCTGCTTATTGTCTCCAGGTGCCATGTGGGCCACTCGATAAGGTGAAACTCAATAGTGGTCGGATTGAAAATCGAACTGTATTTCTTCAGGGCTTGAGATGTATATGAAAGCATAAATCCAGGTCACAATTTTGGCCAAGTCAGTAATGATGTCATCATCCACAATGATGACACGAGCATGAAAGTTTTCCAAGTCAAGTAAAACTTTTGAGAGATGATACGCCAGAGGAAAGTGGCCGTGGTGATGCGGTTGTACCTTTCTTTGCAAGAGTGTCTCTGCTGCTGCAATCTCCTACAACGGGTCATCGTGGGTTGGTGGGTCTTTCTTGGACCGTGGCTGTAGTAATGGCTTTCACAGCTGCAGTCACTGCTGCATTTAGGCTGCTCACAACAGTGAGGGATATCTCTCACCATGAAAAACTGCTAGGAAGCTTCCTAGCCTTGCTGCTCTTGACTTGCGACACTGTCCAGTGAGCTGGCGGACGAGCAAGAGAGCAGTCGTAAGAAACAGAAAGGGTCGGGCTAGGGAGGCGGGCAAAGTCTCATGAGCTCCAATAGCTTATTAATATAGGGAGAAATGACAAGTGACAAGTACACAGCACAAACACATACCGTGGAGCACAGCGGGTGACGCATGTAACATTGTCAGTTTGTCTTAAAACCGGCCTAAAACCATTGTTTTGAACATGACTCTGTGCACAGGCATCCAAATGCAACACCATCTGGACTAGAAATACAGAATCTCGAGCCGGACACTATGGTTTGTTACTCGCACAGGTCGGACACCAATCTGTGGACATACAATGAAAAGCATGCTCAAGAGCCAATCCACCACGAAAACTAGAGCGATTGCACAAAAACTGTAGAGCACCCCAGCAAGCATTCGGAACGTTGTACCACCTTTCTGGGAGCTGCTGGTTGGTGGGATCACCACCTGTCGGTGCTCCAACGCCAGTTCGGTCCGCATCAGAGATGTGCACGAGCATGGAAATGGCCGAGTGGTCACGATAAGCTGTAGTGACAGACGGGAATGGCTCACATGACAGCAATCCCATGATGATTGGACATGTATTATCTGTAACATTCCGTGCATTCTCCTTGTGGTCAAGACCGAGGTGATGTGTATGAGTTCCTCTGGAGACTTTGTACAAGTTGATCGCATCTTTTGAGGCTTTGGTTATGCCCTGCATGTTTTACGTATGACTAAGACCTGGAAGCTTTGTGACATGCTCCGACATTTTGGGAGGTAGAACTTGCCTAGCTTTAGTTTTCCCGATGGTGCTTGCATGCTGCCATGGAGTTTTGACGTGTTTTAGGGATACTATGTAGTTTATTTACGGTCGATATTGGGGTACCCGGTCACCTGTTCCAACGCCTCAAGAAACCTGTCTTCTTTGGTGTCAAGTTCTCTTGTGTTCATATTCCCCATCTGTGCATTTTGGTGTGGCGGGGAGGACGGAGTCTGTCAGGCTAAGAGCTTGTCCCCAATACATAAGTGCACTATGGGCCTCATCTTACTCTCCCCCTTGTTTCTCAATGTGTGCATTCCAGACTGAGGCAAACGTTTGCATTGTACTTCTCTCACTCACCACCTTTAGCTCTTACCTCTTCTAGAATGGGCCTGCATGCTCTAAAATGATTCGTACACGGGGGGTACGTCTAGCATAGGGGGGTCGTGTGAGTTTCAATGCAGCTGAATGAGTCTGAAATGCAACAAGGAAGCACCACGTGGGGCCACGTAGCAAGCAACGTGCGAGGAGCACCAAGATTGAATGCATCAGGATTGAGAAGGAAAAAGGCAAAAGGCAAAAGGCTTTGACTTCTCAGTGCTGGCCGGGTGTTGCCTCGAGTGTTCTTTGGGTAGCAGAGGCAGCAACATCCCTACAAGGCAGCAGCACCAAATGACTGCCAACAACTGCGTCCACGGAGTTACTAAGCGACAATTATGCAGAACGTGTGCAAGTCAGCAGCTTGCAACATCAGCAGTTTGCAGTTCTTTCTTGCATCAGCAGCTTGCAGCAGCAGTGTGTAGTAGTGTCTTTGGACGAGGTATGGTTAATCGAGGGCATTTCATTCACTGATTTTTCACTGTGTGCCCTAAGTGCGCTCTCTTAGAAGGAAGCAATTTACACACATATGTACACTCCTTTCTTTGTGTATGGGATGAGTGCATTTTTATCCTATATGGCTAAAGAATTCTCTTCTTAGGAGGGACCTCAGTGCGTGGGGCTAGTGTATGTGGCAAGTGCGCTCAGTCGTCGTGCAAAAGTTCACTAAGAGCACACTCAGTGCTCTAATTTGTCTCATGTGTCTCGGATGATATTTTTTTTGTCCTATATGGCCAGACTATTCTCTTCTTAGAGAGGACCTCAGTGCGTGGGGCTAGTGTATGTGGCGAGTGCGCTCAGTCACCATACAAAATTTCACTAAGATAACACTCATTGCGCTACTTTGTCTCATGTGTCTCCGCTTCCTGTCTGTATAACAAAATCTGAGCATTTACATTACTACATTCTTGTCTTATTTGGATTGTACATGTTCATGACATTAGAGGTTGTAGTGCACTCAGAGACTGTGTGTGGAGATTGCCTTTAACTTCCATATGGTGTTAGACTTTAAGATCTATCTTCAGTCTTTGACTTATTCCAAGGCTTGGCATTATTGTGAAGTTAATCTTACAGTTTTGTTTTGTTTTCCCTTTGCACTCTTCTTTAGGGGCAATAGATTTTTTGGTGCATTAGAACTTTCTTGAAATCGTGATAAGATTTAACTCAGCTGTATTTAAACATCTTATCAGCTTAAGCATTTTTTTTCACGCCCATTGTAGCCTCTCACAACAAGGATTCATATCGGGCGTAGTAAAGATTCTATCATACCTTTTTTTTTTTAATGTATACCCATAGCTTGCGTTTTCACTTTCTTCAACTCGCTATCTGAGTCGTTCGGTCATCCGCTGTAAGCTTGACCGTTGGTCGATCGCATCGGGCATCTTTCCATCGCGGACGTGACCGGCGCCACGTTC
Organism: Penium margaritaceum; assembly: GCA_023375785.1. Lineage (NCBI taxonomy): Eukaryota > Viridiplantae > Streptophyta > Zygnematophyceae > Desmidiales > Peniaceae > Penium > Penium margaritaceum. Next base: position 88,757 of record SZWC01005717.1, on the reverse strand, counting down.
GAACACTGACGGTCGTCTATTTGCCACCGACAACCGTCTCTTTTGAACTTTCACGGATCTTTTGTTGTTCCTTCTAGTAGCGAGCCTTCTTCGTTGCTCGTCCTTGCAAGGTGGTCTTAGGAGGTACGTCAGTGTACGGGGATAGTGCATGTGGCGAGTGCACTCGAAATGAGTGAGAAAGTGCACTTCATGCACACTGTGTGCTGTCGCTTCTTTAGAAAATCGGTCTATTGCGATAAGGATGATCAATTTAACCATAAAGGTTTTTGATATCATTGCGATGATCATGGGTTGCAAACCTAGATCATTGAGAGGTTCCGATCTGTATGAGAACCGATTCGTTGATGGTTGGTTGGCGGAATACGTGCTGAGCGTGTCCAACGTTTGCAAAGCAAGCTAGTATTGAGAGGTCTGCTTTTGCGTTAGTTTCGCTCCGGTTGACATCTTATTTGATTGAACGATTTTCTATGAATATTTAGATGAGTCATTTCACTGGACGATTGTCCTCCTCGCTACGACAGCTGGCATCTTTGAGGCAATATCTTTCACATACATCGACTACCAATGTATTCGCGATCTGTCTCACAAATAGACAAGAATTATTCTGAGAGGTCGGACCGGTTGGAGTATCAGGAATTACCGCCAACACCGATAAGCAGAATTTAAGGGTTTATAAATGCCTTTTCGACATGACAGCTAATGTTATTCATATGCAGTGTGGGAACATATCTTGAAACAAGTCGAAACCGGTCCTACATATGGTCGCCAGTTCAGGATTTACATCTCGCTCGAAGACGCAACAAGACGCGTTCTGGCGCCATATATTGAGACACCCGTCTGACAGAGATGACTTCAAACCTTTTAGGTTTGCACGACAATAACATCGCAAACTGTCGCAGACGAGTGCTCTAACGAATCGCACATTGAGTGTGTGATAAGTGCACTTCGTCACACGAATTGAACACACTCGTCCATACACACTATTCCTTGCACTCGGGGGTCCTACAGACAGGAGAGCTCAGTCATCAACCTTCCGACGTGAACGACATCGAATCGAGAAATCTCTCTCTGCAGCGACTGACGGCCGTCAAGTTTCACCAAAAAATGTTACAACACGACAACACGGCCTATCGAGGGCCGCTCGGTTGGACAGTTCCATAAGAAAATGAGCTTCGATGAACAGATTCTGTGAACAAAATGTACGAAATTCATTACAAACATCTCTGATTCACACCAACATCAGTAAAGCATAGTGACCACCAGATTCTACACAACCAGCATCGCCAACGTGCAGCCCAGCTATGTGAAACAGCAAATAACAATTGCAACAGTGTGCGATCAGCCAGAGCAGCAGTAGTCGTACTATGCAGCGCAGCAACAGTCGTGCTAAACAGCTGTACTACAGATGCGTCATGAACAACTGCATGCATTCAAAACTGTTGCAGCATTAAGTCACGGCAACATCAGTGTGAGACTTTAACAGCACGTGTGACAGCAATAGTAGCTTGACGCAAGCTCCTCCAACATCACTGCCCAACTCTGTCATTGCAGCAGCACGGAAGCCAGTTGCGCTGGCAGCTGACGCTGTTTGCCAATTGCTGGCGTCTCCACCTGTCACCGCATGCGCCAGCGAGTTTGCAGGCAAATACCAGACACTCAAATTACCTGCCTTTGGCACCATGGTATCGGCACCATGCCGTTGGCACCATGGTATAGACACTGGCATCACGGGTGCTTGCGACGTCACTACCTCAGCACCAAAGAAGCCAGGGAGCTGAACCTGGCACCCCAAGTCTGTAAATCAGTGCGGAGGGTACATTTCAGGGTGTTTCCTCCATAGATTGAAGCGGAAGCTTAGAGAAAGTTGAAAATCTTTGTCATGCAGAAGGAAGTTTGACATGAGGGCCAAAGCAAAATCATCTTCAATAATTCTGAGTTTTTCACGCATTCGTTTTCAGTTTTTTTGAGAGAAAGCAAGGTGAAAATAAGCCATTTATGTCTTTGGAAGGCTGTTACAAAGGCAGCAATGATCTTAGCCGAGGTGGAGGACGTTGGGTCTGCCCAACTTTCATGTCATGTGAGATGAAATAGGGTAGCACGAAAGAGAAACCAGGTAGCATTGAAGACTTTAGTGGCAGGTATGAATCCATCCAGACCAAAGCTATAGCAATCAATCCATACCTGGATGGGATTAGTGTGTGGGTACTGATGGGGAGAATGTTTGTTTTGCAGTATTTTGTGCGAATTCCTGTGTATCTAGCGCATGTTCAAAGACAACGGGCAGCAGTATGGATTGCACGCTCGGAAGGGAGGATGAGAGTTGTTTCATCTGCGTAGCCGACGATGGATTTACAGAGGTGTGGGGAAACCGGTATTTTGTGGAGGTGGTGACGGAGGAAGTCCGTAATGGGTTCCATTGCGCAGATGAAGAACAGAGGTGCTATAGGGCAGCCTTGTTGCACCCCAGAGTGAAGAGTGATGGGGGAGGTGAGATGTCCATTTACAAGGAATTGTGTCAGAGTATGATAGTGCAGCAGGGTGATCCATCGAGTGAAGGATTCTGAAAAGCCAAGGTGTTGCAGAGCTGCATATAATTATTCCCGGTAGAGGGAATTATATGTTTTTTCAAAATCTGCAACAAACTAGTAAAGAGGGGAAGAGGTACGGGTAGCCCAGTGGTGGAGATCGCATAGCTGTGAGAGAGCATGCTGGATATATTGTCCTCGGTATGAATGCAATCTGGTCTTGGTGGATGATGTAAGGGAGTGCTTTTTCCATCCAGGTTGCGAGATGCTTGGCCAAGATTTTGTATTCCACATTCAGGAGTGAGATCAACCCGTAGTGTGCAGTATCATAGGGGTCACCCTATTTAGGAATAAGGGCGGTTATGAAGGAGGAAAAGTTTCCCACTTGGAAGGGATTTGCCGAATGCTGGTTATAGAATGGGAGAAGTTGGGAGGCAGTATAGGAGAGGTCTTATGGAGTTCTCTAGGGAGGCCGTCAGGTCCTGGGGTTTTGTGAAGTGCCTGCAAGAATAGTGCATCTACTACCTCGCTCCGATTGAGCGGCACCGTGATTTTGGCGAGGATGTGGGGTGGCATATGTTTCCAGTATTGTGGAAGTAGAATAGGGGCAAAAATTTCAATGTGTTTTGGATGGCGGTAAATGCATTCAAAGAAGGTTTGTGTCATGTGAGATCATGCTTTGGGTGTGGATTGAAAGGAACCGTCAGTATCTTGCAAGGCGAGTATGTTGAAATGGTGTGCCCCTTGCCATGAGTGCCGTTGATCGTAATCCCTGGTTAGACCACCGAGGAGTAGTTGAACACCTAATCTGACTTTAGATTTGGATTTCTTGGATTTTTCCATGCAGAATCGAGCTTTGAATCGCTCAATTTGAGTGAGTATTCAGAAGGTTAGCCTAGCCCAAAAATTGGGTGTTGTGCGGGTGGAATCTGGTACCCGCCATGGGTGGCGGGATAATCCACCGCCAGTGATCCGAGTTTGTTCCTAATGAGCTCCAAATGCACCAGTGACATGAATGACGCAACCATAAGTAACTCCTTGACCAGAATGAACTTCTTCTTGACTTTTGGGCGAGGAAATGTGCTTTGACGGGTTATCATCGAAGCGCCTCCCGTTGCCTAACGTGCAAGGCAAGGTGGACGACTCCACCAAGGGTTACTTCAACGGCCGTAGCAGGGGCTCTACTACTCCGTTTTGGGCCTGCTTGGATGCGTTGGAAAGCTTAGATCACAGGCTATAGATACATGATGTAACCTTACTATGATAAGTAAAAAACATTTGTTTCAATTTAGATGTACTGAATGCGACAATTTCTGCCCACTCACATCGGTGATCCTTGTGCTCCACACTCTTCACCATTGGTGCCCTTTGACTGCATCAAACCTTGGTAGCGTGAACCAGTGAGAGCTAGGCATCATCAAGGGTGCCTCCATACCCACTAGTGCCAATTAAGGGCTATGGGCCCACGTGCTTAGAAGGGCCCTAGCTCCTCAACCTTCACGCTACCGCCGTGTGCCATGGCAACGACTGAGCAAGAGAGCATCGGCACCATCTCCAAGTTTGATGGGAATGGTTTCCCTTTGTGGCCGTGGCAGTTTGAGGCCTACCTCGATGAAAAGGGCCTGCTTGAGCTGGACAACGGTAAAGAGACTGCCTCTTTGGATACCGCGACGCCGGAGGAAGTGGACAAGTATAAGAAGCGCAATAAGAAGGTGCTGGCTTTGTTGGTGTTAGCACTACCATCGCCACAGCGCGCACTAATTCAAGGATGCACGGAGGCCGCAGAGGCCTAGAAGAAGCTCTGCACCATCTACCAGTCCACAAACATTGCTAACCAACTCTTTGTCGTCAAGAGGCTTGTCACTCTCCGAGACAACGAAGGCGACGACATCATGGAGATCCTGCAACAGATTGAGTCCCTCACCGCCGAGTGTGCAGCCACCGGATGGAAGGTTGACCCTTAGCTTCAAGCCATGATCCTCCTCCTCGCCTTGCCAGAAAGTTGGAGTTCCATGATGACCGTCGTAGGCGGCTGGTCTGCCGATGAGCTGAAGTACCTGAAGGTGGCTAAGTACTTCCGCGATGAATGGATGCAGCGTGGTGGGAGAGAGAGTGGGGCAACTTCAAGTTCCGCCTATGCCGTCCGCCATCAAGGTTGAGGGGGAGGCAAGAAGGGGAAGGGTGCTAAGCAGGGCACCAAGAGAGGTGAAATCAAGGGGTAATACTACAACTGTGACAAACAGGGCCACTGCGCACGCAATTGCCACAACAAGAAGTCGGACCAGCCCGGAAAGGGGGGGAAGAAGGACACCCAAGCCATGATGGCCAGGGAGTCTATCGGCTTGACAGATCCGGAAGTCACGGTGATCGACTCCGGATCAGGCCGCGACACGCAATGCAACTAGGCGGCATTTGTCACTTACGGTGCCACCGAGCGGCGCATGACAGTGGCCAACGGCAAGACAAAGTTGGCCGCGGGCGAAGGCATTGTTCGTATGGAGTCGGTGGTTAACGAGAAAATCATTCCGTGCACCATCTATGACGTGCTCCACATGCCCAACTTTGGGGCAAACCTGCTGTCAGTTTGCCGACAAGGAGCTCGAAGTAATCTTCAACAAGAAATAGGCCATCATGCGGAAGGAGGGGGATGGCAAGGTGATTGCACATGGCAAGAGGGAGGAGGACCTGTACCTTCTCCGTACCAAGGTTCTTGCCGATGCAGGGAGGACTGACACCGTCAACCTCGTGACGAAAGATGAAGGAGACCTGGACCTATGGCACCACCACCCATGTCACATTCTCCCTCAACTATGAGGGAAATGGCGAAGAAGGAAGTGGTCCACACTAACGTGTACGGACTATTGGAGAGCCCCATTGGGGGAGCTTGCTACTTTGTGACCTTCATTGACGATCACAGCCGCAAGCTCTACCTTTGCATCATCAAGAGGAAGAGTGATTTCCTGACATGTATGCAGGAGTTTGCGGCGACAGTGGAGCGGCAAAGAGAGTTGAAGGTGAAGGCGTTCTGGAGCGACAACAATGGCGAGTACGAGGGCTGCCCGGGATGGATGAAGAGCAAGGGGATCGCGTGGCAGAAAACTAGGCCACACTCTTCGCAGCAGAACGAAATCGCCGAGAGGGCAAACCGCACCATCCTTAAGATGGTCCGGTCCATGTTGAGCGATGCTGGCCTTGCAGAGCTGTACTGGGGCGAGGCGGCACGGAAAGCGGCGTACATTTTTAACCTGACGCCGACAAAGCCACTAAAATACACCTAGTCCAAGGTGTGGAAGATTCCAACAGAAGCATGAAGCAGGAGGAAGCCAACTCTGGCACACCTCCGCACGTTTGGTTGTGTTGCACATGCTGTTGTCCAGACACGGGATGAGCGGGGCAGGCTAGATCCGCGGACTCGCAGGTGCATCTTTGTCGGGTACGAGAGTGGGAGCAAGGCGTACAGGATTTTTGACCCACAGAGGCAGCAGATTGTGAAGAGTCAAGACGTCTCGTTCAACAAGGACAGCCGTTGGACGGATAAGGACGCGAGTCTCTCCAAGCAGGGGGAGTGGCTACCACTCCTCGAGGGGGAGGCACCGGAGGACACATAAGAAGGTGACGTCCGAGCGGCTCCAACCGGCGGGAACCATCTAGGGGATGGGGGAGCAGCTAATATGCATTCAGCCGAGTCGGAGAATGATTCCAAAGTAGCGGTAGCAGTGGAGCTGAACAAGGAGGCGGGGAGTGAGCCCGCATCTCCACGGTTCCCGAGAGAGAAGGAGCAGGTCAGCAGTGTGAGTGGCACCACGAGAGGGCAGCAGTAGAGGCGGCAGCAGCAGCAATAGCAGCAGTAGCGGCAGCAGCAGCAGCAGCAGCAGCAGCCTCAACAACAGCAGCCTCGGAGATGCAGACGCTCAAGGAGGACGGCAAAACGGTATGATGACGCAAAGGGCATCTGGACTGGGTTTGCTCCAGCGTTCTTTGCGCAACATGAGCCCGAGACCGTCAAGGAGGCATTTCAGCGGAAGGATGGGACTGAGTGAGAGGGAGCCATAAAATTTGAGCTCGCCTCCCATGAAGAAAATGGCACTTGGCAGCTGATCGACAGGCCGGAGGGCGCAAAAATCATCTGCTCCAAGTGGATCTTCAAGAAGAAGCTCACAAGGGAGGGGAAGGTGGAGCGGTACAAGGCGCGGCTGGTGGCGAAGGAGTACGCCCAATGGAAGGGTGAACACTACAAAGAAACCTTCACACCGGTGGCGCAATTCGCCTCCATCCGCTCCCTCCTCTCGGTGTCGGCGGCACGCCACTACAAAGTCTACCAAATGGACGTGAATACCATATTCTTCAACCATGACCTGGACAAGGAGTTCCTCATGGAGGTGCCGGAGGAGGTGGATGCGCCGTAGGGAAGGTGTACCGGCTTCGTAAGGTGCTATACGGGCTGAAGCAATCGCCACTCATGTGGTACCTGAAAATGGATGGCTTCATGGCCGAGCTTGGTTTCAAGCGCTGCGAAGCAGATCATAGCATATACGTGCGGAAGCAGCCGGGGTTGCACCAGATTGTGATCCTTTATGTGGATGAACTCATCCTTGTGTAATCGGACATGGAGGAGTTGATGAACTTGAAGCGGTTGTTGGGCGGTCGGTTCAAAATGAATGACATAGGTGAGCTCGAGTACTACCTTGGCGTTGCCATCAAGAGGGACCGCAAGGCACGCACGCTAGAGATGGGGCAAGCAACGTATGTGCAAGAGGTGCTCCGTCGTTACAAGATGGAAGAGTGCAACCCCATCGGTACACACATGACCACCACATGTGAGCTGAGCTTGAGCATGGGGCCGAGCACTGAAGAGGAGAAGGAGGAGATGGCAAGTGTGCCATACCGGTCCGCTGTGGGGAGCATCACGTACGCCATGGTGGTGACGCACCCTGACCTGGCCTTCGTAGAGGGCCAAGTGAGCTGCAACGTTGCTGACCTCGTGCAGCTGCATTGGCAAGCGGTGAAGCAGATCCTCCGCTATCTCAAGGCGACAAAACAGTTGTGTCTCGTGTTTGGAGGGGGAGCACGTGACGACTCCCTCGAGTTTGTCAGCTACTCCGATGTCGACTGGGCTGGTGATGTGGATGATAGAAAATCAACGTTGGGGTACGTGTTTGTGCTTGGTGGTGCAGTAGTTTCATGGGCAAGCAGGAAGCAGGACTGTGTGGCACTGTCTAGCATCGAAGCGGAGTACGTTACACTCATGGAAGCCGCAAAAGAGGCTGTGTGGCTGCGGCGGGAACTAAAGGAGATCGGCATGCCGCAAAGGAAGCCAACAGTACTCAACGTTGACAACATGAGTGCTACCAGCCTCACCTAGAACCCAGTGATGCATAGGAGGACCAAGCACATCGAGATCCGTCATCACTACGTGCAGGACTTGGTGGCGAAGGGAGGTGCGGCTATTGTGCATTGTGGCACTAAGCGCATGCTCGCCGATGCCATGACCAAGGTACAACCCAAGGACAGGCATGACACAAGCTGCATGGAGCTCGGTATGTGCTGTGAAGTCTTAAATGCTACAGTTTATAGGAACAGGGCATCAGGCTGTGGTAGAGGGGGGAGATTGTTGACATGGCGTGCCCCTCGCCATGACTACCATTGATCGTATCCCCTGGTTAGAACACTGAGGAGTGGTTGAAAACCTAATCTGACTTTAGATTTGGATTCCTTGGATTGTTTCATGCAGGATCGAGCTTTGAATCGCTCGATTTGAGTGAGTATTCAGAAAGTTAGCCTAGCCCGAAAATCGGGTATTGGGCGGGTGGAATCTGGTACCCGCCATGGGTGGTGGGATAATCCACTGCCAGTGATCCGAGCTCGTTTCTAATGAGCTCCAAATGCACCAGGGACATGAATGAGGCAACCATAAGGACCTCGTTGGCCAGGGTGAAATTCTCCTTGACTTCTGGGCGAGGAAAGGCGCTTGGACGGGTCATCGTCGAAGCGCCTTCTGTTTCCTAACGTGCAAGGCAAGGTGGGCAGCTCCACCAAGGGTTACTTTGACGGCTGCAGCAGGGGCTCTATTGCTCCGTTTTGGGTGCTTTTGGATGCGTTGGAAAGATTTCATGACTGGTTATGAGGATCTGATATACTTTCACTATGCTAGGTAACAAAAACGTGTTTTGATTTAGATCTACTGAATGCAAAGATTTCTGCTCACTCACATCCGTGATCCTTGTGCTCCACACTCTTCACCATTGGTGCCCTTTGACTGCCTCAAACCTTGGTAGCATGAACCAATGAGAGCTAGGCATCCTTGAGGGTGCCTCTACACCGACTAGTGCCAACAGATTATAGTTTACGTGTTTTTTAGAGGCGTGATGTTTCTTATGAGGAGGGCGGGGGTACGATTTCCTTCCATGTTGAGGTATGGTTAATCATGCGCTTTTTTACACTGATTGCTGTGTGTATTAACATATGTGTGGATAGGAAGATTCTAGGAAGGTATGGTGTATGAACGCATTCTTTTGTTCACTGATATTTCAGTGTACATGTGTTATACATTGAATACATTTGTGCTTTTCAATGAATCCTCCCTAATTCAGGTTCTTTTTTTACACTGTTTGGAGAGTGTATTGACATATGCAGAAGTAGGGAGGTTCAATGATATTGAGGTGCATAGAAGAATTCTGTTTTTGACTATTTTTCTACAATCAGGCAACACCCAGATTATTGAACTGGAAAATGAGAAGCATCTTGTGATTTTTTTTTAAGATGACTATCATAACAGAAAGGTCCATTCTACGTCTGTGTAAACTTTTGGCATACTTAGTGTCATAACGTTGTTCAGAAACAATTGCTACACCCAACAGATTTTGCTCTCGTCGGGCGCTGATTGTTGCATTCGTGCATCTGTTTCACCTAGCAAAGTCTCTCCCCCCCCCCCCCCCCCCCCCCCCCATCCCTCAGAATGTATTGGGTGAGTGTATTGTACTGTGTATCCGGAGGGGATTTCTGAAAGTTCACAAATGCATGCGCAAGAATACCGATGTCTAGTTTCTTTGTAACCTCTCTCAGTCAAATACATTTGTGTATAGTAGTTCACCCCCCTCCTATTCACTTCCACATACATTCGCCTAATACACTTTCGGCATTTGGGGGTGGGGGCTTGACAGACATCAGTTGGACTTCATCTGATCCCCCCCTCCCCCAAACAGTGCGAGTGTATTAGGCGAATGTATTGGAATGTGAACTTCCTGAAGTATGAGAAACAAGAGAAATGTGTACACTGGTGAACAATAATGATTGAACGCTCATTCTTGCTTCGCGCATTGATGTGTTGACATAGACGGAATAAGCATGTCAAAGTTGACAGAGCGAACTTGACACAAACCCGTTTATGCTGTGTGTGTTCGTGATGTTTGAAATCGTCTTGGTGAGGCCAACGGTGCCTGTACGAAACTGATTTTAATGCGTGGCATGATAGCAAAGGCAAGCGACAACCAGCCTCCCCCCCCATCCCCCTGCTTATTATGTCAGGGCAGTGTATTGACTGATGTATCTGGGTGATCGCAAAGCACATACACAAGTGTGCATTATGGTTTGGTTCCAAGAAAAGTTCTCTTTCGAAATACATTTGTGAACTTCCATTTGAAGCTACCCAATACACTGTCAGATACATTCACCATACTGAA
>SZWC01005717.1:18510-65821 GCA_023375785.1 Penium margaritaceum | reverse complement strand
GATGACCTTCTGATTGCGTCTCCGTCCCTGGAGGCCGTGAAGGAGGCCAAGGCTGTCTTGCAGACCGCCTACAGGATGAAGGACCTCGGTCCTGCATCGGTGTTTCTCGGTATGGAGATTGTACGTGATCGCAGGCACCGGACACTGTTGCTGCATCAGGCCAGATATGCACGAGTCGTGGGGGAGCGCTTTAGCGATCTCCTTGGTGCAGTGCCCACTGCTTCCACACCCATCACACCTGATGGGCAGGATGCCCTGAAGGTGGACGACCCTACACAGTTGGGGGAGACAGTGGACGTGACCTTGTACCTCCGTCTTATCGGATCCTTGATGTACCTGGCCACGAGCATGCGCCCCGATATCGCGTTCGCCGTCAACCTCCTCGCTCAGTTCTCGCAGGCTCCACGTGCGAGAGCCCTTCATGCGGCTGTGCGAGTGGTACGGTACGTGGTTTCCACGCCGTATCTCGGACTCTGCTTTCGTCGGCAGTGTTCGGTGGTCCTTGACGGCTACACTGACAGCGACTGGGCTTGGAGCCCTGACGGGCGCAGTCGTACTGGCTACGTGTTCCTGCTCGGTGGTAACCTGCTCTGATACCAAGAGAAACTGCTAGGAAGCTTCCTAGCCTTGCTGCTGCTGACGTGGCGACACTGTCCAGTCAGCTAACGCACTAGCAAGCAGGCAGGTGCAGGAAACAGCAAGGATCAGGCTAGGGAGACGCGCAAGGGAGACGCGCAAAGTCTCATTGGAACAAGTATGATCTGCTGTAGATGCAATGCTTTGGGGGCAAGCTGGGCACGAGGAAATGGCTACAATCAAGGAGCATGGGTTTTATGAGAAGGTGAAGCTTCTGTCTGGTCGTAAGGCCATATGAACTCATAGGGTGTTTCAAAGGAAAGAGAGCAAATGCCTTTGTGGAACGTTACAAGATGCGTCTCACGGCAAAGGGATTCTCCTAAGTGCCTGGTGTGGACTTTTATGCGACCTGTACCCTTATTGGAAAGTACACCACGGCAAAGGTATTGTTGAGTTAGGTGGCACAGCATAGTTGGGAGCTACAGCAGNCATGGGTTTTATGAGAAGGTGAAGCTTCTGTCTGGTCGTAAGGCCATATGAACTCATAGGGTGTTTCAAAGGAAAGAGAGCAAATGCCTTTGTGGAACGTTACAAGATGCGTCTCACGGCAAAGGGATTATCCTAAGTGCCTGGTGTGGACTTTTATGCGACCTGTACCCTTATTGGAAAGTACACCACGGCAAAGGTATTGTTGAGTTAGGTGGCACAGCATAGTTGGGAGCTACAGCAGATGGTCGCGAAGAATGCCTTCTGACACAACAATCTCAGTGAAAAAATCTATCTAGTCCACCTTTCAGGGTTCAAGGACAGTAAAAACATGGTTTGGCAACTCTGAAAGGCCTTGCATGGCCTGAAGTAATCTCTTTGTTGTTGGAACCCTGAGATCTACTCTACCTTGAATCAAAGAAGGTACCACCGCAGCACAGTCGACCTAGCTCTGTTCGTGAGTGCTTCCTCTACACCCTTTGTCGCTTTCCGGGTCTACGTGGACGACCTCTTAATCGTGTCCCCTGACCCTCAGGTTGTCCAAGCTATGAACAATTGCCTCCAGTCTGGTACAAAATGAAGGATCTTGGTCCAGCTTGTGACTTCTTGGGAATGGAGATTGTGTCTGGTTGCCAGCATCGCACACTACATGTTCATCAGGCTGTTTCTGTCAGGATGCAGGGGGCACATTTTGCTGGACTTTTGGCCACAGTCCTCTGTGCATCCATGCCTAAAGATCCATTGGGCAGAGGCTTCTCATGCAAATAGACCCAGCTTGTCTGAGGGAGCATGTTGATGTCATGATTGACCTCCAAGTCATTGGCTCCCTGATCTTCCTCGGGACCACAACGCGTGTAGATGATGCCTTTGCTATTAACATCTTGTCATACTTCTGAAAGCATCCGTGTCAGCTCTATCTAGAGGCTGCACTTCGTGTTTTTGGGTACTTCATATCCATCCCACGTCTGTAATTTTGTGCATAGTCATCTGTGGTTGTTGACGGATACACTGACAGTGATTGGTTCCACGATTGCGATGCTTGTGGTCACGAGTGTCTGTGGGTCATGAGGGAGTATTGGTGCATCAGGCACGGTGAACTTTTGACTTGTCGCCTCGGCTCGCCGGTACGATGGGACACTCAATGGCTACATTGAAAAGATCAACACCAACTAGTGCATCCTCACGTGCTCTCAAGAGTTTTCTTGATGATCACCTCTCGGGGTCCACTTCACTCAATAACGTTATCCTTGCTCGTTCATGATCCATTCTTGTAGAGTTTATTTTTCTTTTGGTTTGTCATTTGGACAACCGAGGAGCCCATACACCGGTCGGGTTCTTGCCACCTATTGTTCTGGAGCTTGCAACCATATTAGTCAATTTTCACCGGTTGGTTGGACTTGTGCGCCTTGTTGCGCGCATGTTTGTGAGACTATGCCTACACAATTGCGTGTTTTTTTTTGTCACTAACTTCTATGTTTCAAAGCATATCTTTACCACCTCTCCGCCTCATGTATGACCAATAACCTCTCTCATGAGACTGTGTATCAACAAGTGTATTGGGAAGTGAACAAACTAGTGAACATGGCAATTCGCAAAAACTACTAAACTTCACGTAGAACCCAATGTAGTTTTCACTTTATAAAGGGAATGTAAATCTGGGCTTTGCTGACATGCATTCATGTGGATGTTTTGTGAAAAATGTTTGCAAAAAAGAATGTACTTCTTGATACACTGGTCGACAAATGCGTGAATTTGAGGTGATTAACCATAACTCGCCCTCAGCCAAACAATGTTGAAATCCTGAGGTCGACATGTAGTGGGCCATGAATACAAGGAAATAAACATCCACTTACAAGTTTTTGGAACTCATGTAAGTTTGGGACGTAACAACATATGCCTTGTTGTGATTATCAGTATTTTATGTATGTGCTTGACATATATGACACATGTCATCAAAATGCACCTACTGCTAAGTACAAAGCATGTTTCCTTTTTCTCAATTCCTTGAATCGTCTTCTGCTTTGCACCTCATCCCGGAGAGCCATTCACGTTCAGGCAATTGTTACATCAAGGGAATTGTGAATGTAAAGGACAAAGGATACATTTATCAGATAATCCTATTTTTATCCTCCTCCTTACATCAATCATCGTGTCCCACACTAACTCAAACGTTTCATCCTACAATCAATTGATCAAACAATCCTGTTTTCCCGGCTTTCCTTGTGAGAGGTGATATGTTGCCAACGGTTACAGCCGTTTGAGCCTATCTGATTCCTAATCAACTGGAGACTCAAATGTGGCAAAGATGTGCGACGTTGCCGACCTGAACGGATTGACGGCTGCTTTGATGCCCCGGCGATACTAGCCGTCGTTGTTTTATGAAACATCAAACTGTTTGTTTATCCTTCACCGTCGGCGATCAGACTTGAACTTCTATGATGGTTTGGTTGAAGGATTTTTTTTTTTGTGTTTCTAAGGTTACGTGTTAGTGCTAACCTGTTTTAAAGTTTAATTCTTAATTCTATGTTCCCAAAACACATGGGCCCTCGAAATCTCGCTGTTGGGACGGCGTACAAGGTGAAAGTTTCACATCAGGTCGGATCTGGCGCTGCTTCGATTTACTGGCGTACTAATCTTGTGGTCATCGCTGAATGTCACATCTTTGATGGATAGCAAATCAGAGTAGATGCTTGCCATGCCCTCATGTCTACATCGTCACGGAGTATCGTGACAACTGGTCAATTCATCGCCTCGGACAAGTTTGCCCTTAGACCTATCTGGTTCTTTGACTATCAAAAACTCCTACCTTGTCGCAGTGGTTGAAATCTTACGCCAACCTGAGCGGCCGAATCAATTCTTCCTCGCTTGAGAGGTGCTGGCCATTAGCGATGGAGCCAACCCAAAACTTTCCTTTTTTAACTTGCTAATGGCAGTAGGATCAACAAGTTCAGACTGGTTGGATCAGAGGTCTTGTTTCCTTCCTCATTGTCTTAGCGGAACAAGATTGTATGAACCATACAGAAGATTTTCTCAGCAATTCAGCAATTGATAATCAATTCCCTGGTGATAAGGTCCATGTTAGCGTGACCTACCATGTGCACTTTTCATGTCAGGTGGGCATTACCTATGGAAGAGATAGAGTAGCAGATCAAAGTGATGGTCAGCGGTGACCGTCAACTATCATGTGAGTGGTTTTTCTGAGCAGACGCTCCTCCTTTCTATCTGTGATTTCCATCGCCGTCTGTTGTGGTGGCTGCTCATGACGTTGCCTCGGACAAGTTTGTCCAAGAATGAAATGGTGACCCTGATTAGATGTCTTTTGGTGGGATGGGGAATGAAAACTGTTTTTTTCTGGATGGTTCTTTAGAGGGCAAAGTAGCCAGGACATCCACGTGCCCGAATGCTTGACCCTCCCATGTCCACGAGGAAAATTTAATGTCCCCCATATCTAGCACTTTAAAGTATAAGTAGGCCATATACACTGCACTCGTCGATTAGCACGCCATGTCTATTACAAAGACAATTACAATGCCATACAGGTATGGAATATACTTTTTAGAGCAGTGGATGTGGTGTTGTTAACATTTGCTTAAAGATTGTACGTGATGACTATATAAAGAAGAATTGTCTCATGACCCAGTACCGCTAGCGCCGGAAGGCCGATGACTATGCAAAGTTAAATGGAAGTTAAATGAAAGTTAAATGGATCTGTCCAATAATTTTTTTGCTACATGTGTGATGTTGATGTTACACCACTGAAAGGCCATCGTTTTGCATGGAGATTACGTTTTGCTACATAGAAGACAGCCAGAATTCCATGACTTGTCATCAGTATCAATGTTGTACATAAAAATTCCACACAAAAACATTCTTAACATTGGTGATTGCACTGAATGAAGTAGTATCTCTCAACGACACCCTGGCCGTTGCTGTCAACATCCGCCAGCCTGTCAAATTTGTCCAATTCTTACCTTCAATTGGTGACAATGTTGTCGCTTGTGCGACGTTCCATCCAAAGACGAGGTGTCACATCACTTGCGTGGATGAACGAGGTTGTACATATCCTCGGTTGACATGTGACGGCAGAGACAATCCCCGCGTACACGTGCCATAGCTTCTATTCTTGAGGGCATGCACCCGTCATGTCATCGGCCAGTGGAAAGCCTGTCACCTTTGAGTGCCCTCTCCGGTTGTTTTGGGGTCTGGAGTGTCTTTCTGCTTTCAACCACTTTCCACAGCAGGGTCCAATGCGCATCATGGTTGTGAGACTCCCACTGCCGTAGGCTGCATTGTGCCATGGAAGACAACGCCTGTGTGCCAGGAGAGCGTGGATACCTTGTCTACTTACTTCTAATTTTACATTCAATGTACCCATGTTAGCCAAGATGGCTGTCCAGCTACAGTGGGCAGCCTCAGGTAGGCGTCGGACATCTGACGCGAGTGTGGTTTTTCCATCGCGTGAAATGAGATTCAACGAGCAAGGTCTCGTGCCCCAAAATCCATCCACCCAAAACCTGGTGCATGGCGAGCACTTTGAGGATGAGCATCGTGCTGAAGTGCTCCTCATTTCACCAAAGCAAGCGAGAGAAGGCCTCGGGCATTCTTGCCCGAGTCATGCTCCTGGTAAAAAGTGCGTCCCTTTTTTACGCTAACAACAACGGCGTCCCGATGGCATGGGCGATGGTGCAGGAGGAGAACAAGGACAATTTGAAAGGATTCTGTGAGCAATTGGCAATTGCATATCCTATCACGGCCCAGCAAGGTACAGCCGTCATCTCAGACCACGACAAGGGGTTGCTTAACGCGGTGGAGCAAAAGTTCTCCGGGGCACATCACACGTACTACTGCTTCCACCTGCGGCAGAACATCAGGCAGATGTTCGACAAGCAAGGGCGCTAATGGTTTTGGTGCCTGGTCCATGCGCTCACACCTGCTGAGTAGCGGAGGTGCGAAGAACAGCTACGTGCAATGAACTCCATAGCAGTTGTTTACCTACTCAGAGAAGACTGAGTTGGCGGCATCCCCAAGGAGCAGTTGGCCAGATTTTACTGTCCTCTCGGCCGTGGAGGCCACACTACCTTGAAGAAAGAAGATTCCTTGAATGCATCCATTGTGGAGTGCAGAAAACTCTTTTCATTATACTTCCTTGTGTCCTTGTACACTTGGTTGCATCGCTTGTTTGCAGATTGCAGCACATTGAGCAAATCATGCACAGGACAGCCGGCGTCCACTCCCGCCAAGCGCTTGCTCAACAGCTCCGTCACAAGCCATGACTATGACGTGGTGGAGGAAGGAGAACACTCGGCTAGTGTGATGGGGCCAAGCAACAGGAGACGTGTGGTGAACGTGCTAGACCACACGTGCATGTGTGGGGCATGGAAGGAGTGGGGCCAGCCCTGTGCTCATGCATGCACCGTTGTCATCGGGAGTGGAGAGCAGGCCGAGCTCCTATGCGATGTTGGACACACAAGCATGGTGTACAGGCGTACATATAACTTTCCCATGCCAGGCGTCAGCTCCGCATCGCTGAAAGTTAAGGAGGGAGTCTTGTGGTAGCAGCCAGGCCCTAGACGTGGTGTACAGCGGCCCAAAAGCGCCTGCTGGGACCGAGAGGACAGGCGTCTGAAGAACTGCATTTGTCCACGGTGTGGCCAAAAGGATTACACTATGGAAAATTGTATGAATGAGCCTGCTGTGGCTCCAGCAGCAGAGGCAGCTGTTAACGCTCTTTGACACCACCAGCAACACGCAGAGGACGCTGTCAGAGCGGAGGCCTATGCTGGACGGTGGCCTCCAAGCGGGACGCAGGCTGAAACAGAAGCAACACTAGCAGCTACTGAGGCAGCTGCAGCTGGGACTGGTATGTCATTTGCAGCAGCAACAACGTCAACTCCAACCGGCATAGCTGCTGAAACCATTCTCCTACTTTCAGACAACATCCCACAAGCTCCAGGTACTAGTTTTCTCGGCATTAGTGCAGGCTGGGGATGGGCAGGTCAAGCACGCAGCCAAAGCACAATTGCAGCCAGAGTTGCAGCTGTAGCCTCAGCAGTCATAGCAGCAACTGCAGCAGAAATGAGAGACATCACATTAGTGAACAACTATGCTGAGTATGACCCTGAGGCGGCTGGGTACATGTCGGCACAAGAAGAGATCTACGATCCCGAAAGACACATCTTGTCTGATTCGGAGGTGGAGGAGCAGGAGGACGAAGACCTCTACAATGATCAGCGCTAGCACAGGGAGTGGGAGGCGCGTAGTGTCTGTGTGCAACAACAGGCTTGCTTCATGCATGGGTGGAAGGAATGTGCAGAGGAGTGGGACGACGACCCTGTGGTTTTCTGAGATGCAACGTTGAATTATGTTCCTGGTTTGCATAATTTGAGTCTCATGTTACTGCTCAGTGCTAGCAAAAACTCTAACCCTTTGTTCTGTGTTCTGCGAGCCATGCATGATAGTGGCGAGCATCTACTAGTGTCACCAGCTGCAACATATATCACCAGCAGCTACATGTGGGACCAGCAGCCACGATTGAGACCAGAAGAGACGTCAAATTCCAGAAGACATCTGAGTGCCCAAGAGCTGCTGTTTCCATGGGCAGACATTGTAGTGCTGAGCAACCTGTTCTGTGAGGACCAGCAGGCTTAGGGAGGGTCAGATTGCACGTGGCCCAATTAGAAACTGACTTGGCTGTGATGCTGTAGAATTTTGTTACTAAAAGTCGTTTTTTGAAAGGTCTTCTACTAGCAAAGATTTGACACTGCTGAGTAGACTCTTTGCAAATGTATAATCAAGTATTCATAACACATGTTCCACTGAGTGCTTCATTAAAAGATTTGGTGGTACCATGTTGTGGAATAAAGGGGTGTAGTTATCGTGTTGTTCATTCTCTTGCACTTTTTCTTTCTATTCACCACAACTTACATTCTGCAACACTTGGTCACACTTGTGGCAAGTGTAATGGAGTGTGTGACATGCTTCATGGCCAGCGCTGGTGGGACATACGTCCTCCTGACTTGCAAGGACTGGGCCCCAAGCCCAATTCATACGGTCAAGATGTACATTTGTCCTTGTTCTCATGGGCAGTTCCCCAAAGATAAAAGTCTGTGTGACAAAGATGAAGAAGATGTCTTGTACGACATGGACAACAGCGACTCTGAGGACTATTGGTATACCCCCATCCACATCGGATTCAGAAGATGATGATGAGTATGTTGATTGCTACCCAGACTACTGCTGCATCAATGGAAACCTGTGTGCAGCTTCTGCGATCATGTCGTGGATTTGCCCTTTGCCGCCATCAGTCCGGCATTGGTTGGTCAGCAGACGCCCACGTCCCATCATGCCAGGCATTGCACACTGAGTAAACATTCCATAGGAGCCACGTTGACCTGTTGGAAAAAGTTGTTCCTAAGGTACTATCCACTATGCTCGTTGTACACATTCCAGCGCAATAATGCGATGGGTATTTAGTTCACTGTTACGTGAACAACATGTCCGTAATGAAATCACATATACACCAGGTTAAACACGTGCTTTTTTTACTTAATGTGAAAATAGCCCACAAAATCCTTTGAGCTTGTCGTCATTGATTCCAACATTTTAATCTCCAAATCTCCACGAACAATTCACCATCAGCATATCATACCACTTTGGAACAGTATTCATCGCTCATGACCATTACGAAAATTGAGGTGGAACATGAAATAAGAACAAAACAATCACTATGATGGAAAATCATCAATGGATGTCACAACCTTGCAAGAAGCGTAATGAATTCTTCTTCTAACAGCTCTGCAAACTTCCATGGTTCCCAAATGTCTGGACAATGGTTAGGCCCAGGTCAAGGCATTCGATGTTTGGTCACTTAACACATTACTTTGACATTAACCGAGAACCGAGGATAGGTTTCATATCTCTGGTCCTACTCCTGCTTGATAAGCCTCCATTGACGCCTTGCCTTGCTGTGTTCAGGCCATGGGACGTCAACAGCCCACCCATCTTGTGTAGGCACAATTGTAGTGGTCCGTCCCCAAGACATTGTTCCGGTGTGAGATGGCAATGTGGAAGTACAACCTGTATAACAACAGCCAAACAAAAACATAACTTAAAGTTAAACTATATGAAACTATGATGCCGGTTCAAAGTGTCATGCCATGCAGGTTTGTGACACTCGCAATGTAATGCGCTGTTGACTCTGACAACGGATGTTAGCGTCAAAGCGACGTTTCACGGCATAGACGAGGGTGTTTGAGGGGAACCTCTCAATCATACACATCAACCGGTTCGAAAACATTCCAACCACGTGTATGCCACCTCCTCCCCCCAAAAGGATATGGTTATTTCTTCGCGGTGCTACACATTCAAAGATCCGTGACATCCACGCAGCTCGGTTTGTCCGTTTGAAGATTATATCACCGGGTCACTTGTCCTCTACTTCTCAGGTGGAATTGCCATCTGTCAGTAGCCCACCATAATACGGGCAATGACTGACAGGACCATTCACCAAAAGTGCTTTCAACTGTGTGGGCCAGTGTGGATATACTGTTCCTTTAATAAAAACATGTGGAAACATCATTGTAATAGAGTGATCAGTAGACATGGCTACCTGATTCCATGAGCCACTGGTATACGAGACATAAAGTTGCCAACGGGTGGATATGGGATGATTGAAGAGCGGTCTGTGGATATGGGGAATCTATCGAGAATCGGTGAAAGTGCCAATTCCCCCCTGTTTTGTCACTTGTGACCCTCCGCCGGAACAATAAGCACTATTTGCCTCTCCTTTGGAACAATAAGCCATATTCTCCGCTGTCGAAGTATAAGCCCCATCCGCCCCTTTCCGGCAACAAAAAGCCCCATTCATCCATCCGTTCTCACCATGCTTGAACAGGAGTGTATGCAAATGCTCGAGCATGGTGAAATCAGGCATGCAGTCTTTAATCAAGGCCTCCATCCCGGCCGTTCCAATGGAGGGCCACGATACCATTGACGGGTGGGGGGGGGGTTGGGATTCGCATGACAAAAATGCCGGTCGGTACTTTGTCAGCCACCGGCAATCCCCCCCCCCCCTCGTAGCCCAACAGCCCACCCACCCGCCCGCTCATCAAGGCCCTCGTAATTGAGGGCTACGATCCAGTGGGTGGCAAGAAGCGTTTGGGGAGGGGGGGTCTTCGAGCGCCAGTGATTCTGACTGACGTCTGTTGGCCGGAATCGCCGACACTTGAAGAATGGGCAGTTCAAACTTCCCAATTTGTTCTTGTATTTCATTTTGTTTGACATTTTATTGGAACTAGATGAGAGAGGGAGCCTTGGAGCAGCAAACATGTGGGACTGGAAGGGCATCACTTTTGCTAAAGAATGGTTGTTGAATCACTCAAAGTGATAGAGTATACATAGAGCTAGAGCTTGGGCAAGTCAGCCCTCTCACAAGCCACACCACTTAACCATGGAGGCTAAGGCTCACACACTAGAGTCCATAATCTCATACAAGAGACGAAATCAGCCTTGCAATCAGGCTGACCACTCACACACGACCTATAGAACTAGAAAATTCTCTCATGGCACACTCCTAGTGGTCACATAACCCACAATCCCATAGAGAATCGCCATGTATCCATGGCTAGCACATAAGGATGTCACCTCGCCTAAAACGTAAGGAGAGGTACCTTTTTCCTAGTCAGCACACTCTGACAAGGCAGTCCAAGAATCTAAGACCTTTTTGGATATTTCTCCCATCAGGTCTTGACCTTGGACCTCTTGTCTTTTTCTTTTCTCAGGCTAAGGCATGGAGCCATCGCCCATGGTCACCCAGATACCGGCGGTCGATGACCCCGGAAACTTCGAAACTTCATATCGCCCAATCGGACCGTTGGATCGGCCTGAAACTTGGACCATAGACATTTAGCCACCTGAGCTTTCCATTGGTGAAGTCGGATTGACAATTGGAGAAGGCATCTGGTTGTTTCCTGGGACTTTCTCTTGTGGACCTGAAACTGAGTTGGATGGCTCTTTTCCCAACAATCTCCCACTTTGCCGCAGTCAGAGTGGGCTGAGTCCACATGCCTTCATGCAGAACTACTGCTTCTCACGGGTCACTAGCTTGGTTCAGAAATCAGCGACCTGCTTGCTGGTTGGAGTAAACTCCAGCTTGATAGCACCCTCCTGCACCATGTACCTGATGAAGTGATATGTGATTTCAATGTGCTTGGTGCGTGCATGGTGCTCAGGATTCTTGGCGAGTGCGATTGTGCTCTGGTTTTCGACGCACACAGGAACTGGAACTGCTGTACTCCCACTCATCTCCACCATGAGACGCTGAAATCCAACTGCTTCCTTGGCTCCAAAGCTGAGAGAGACGTACTCTGCTTCCGTGCTTGGGGTGGCCACGACCACCTGCCGCTTGCTGCACCAGCTGATGGCCCCACCATTCATGAGGAACACATGTCCAGAGATGGACTTGCGGTCCTCAGGGTCTGAAGCCCAATCTGCAGCTGTGTAGCCTATGATGTTGTTGTCGTTGCCGTTGTAGGTGATGCCGATGTTGATGGATCTAGCAAGGTAGCGGAAGATCCACTTCACTGCCTTCTGGTGCTCAGGTGTGGGGTTTGCCATGTGCTGGCACACAGCGCTCACAGCCTGTGCGAGGTCTGGCCTGGTTGCCACCATCAGGTACATGAGATTGCCGACGACGCTCTGGTACTTCTGCCGCTCAACTCCATCCGCTTCTATGTTGAAGCTTACGAGGTACTGCCGCGTCTCTAGCGGCGTGCCGATGGGTCTGGCCTCTGCCATGCCAAACCGTTGCAAGACATCCTTGATGTAGCGGCTCTACTCCAGGGAGAGAGAGCGTGATTTGCGATCACGCGTGACATGGATACCGAGGAAGTATGACGCCACCCCGAGATCAGACATCTTGAAGCGCTCCTGTATGGCCTCCTTGAACTCCTGTAGAGCAAACATGCTGTTGGAAAGGAGGAGCATGTCATCCACATAGATGATGATGATGAGCACCTCATGACCATGGTGCCAGCGATAGATGCTATAGTTACACTCGTTACGGTCATACCCCATGCACTGGAGTGCCGCATCCAATTTTTGGTTCCAGGCACGCGACGCTTGCTTGAGGCCGTACAGCGACTTTGGTAGCTTGCAAACCAGGTGCTCCTGGCCATCCATGACAAACCCCTCCGGCTGCTCCATGTAGATTTCCTCCTCCAAGTCATCGTTCAAGAATGTCATCTTGACATCCATGTGGTGAATGTCAAAGTCCTCACCTGCTGCACAAGAAAGGAGCGTGTGCACAGAGGCAAGCTTTGTAACAGGAGCAAAGGTTTCAGTGTAGTCGATGCCTTCCTACTGCGAGTAGCCCTTGGCGACAAGCCTCGCCTTGTACTTTTTGAGGTTGCCATCTGCGCCCCTCTTCTTCTTGAACACCCACTTGCACTTGATTACCTTACGTCCAGGTGGACGCTCAGTCAGTTCCCACGTACCGTTGTCGAGCTGCGAATGTATCTCGTGCTGCACAACTTGCGCCCAATCTGCTGCATCTGGTACAGCCATGGCCTCCTTGTACGACGTCGGCTCATCAAAGTCTGCTACAACTACGACATTCATCTGGTCTGGTTTTTGGAGCATCCAGAATTGCCCGCGCTCACCACGCTTGTAGCGCACCCTGAGAGGGTACCTACGACCTAGTGGCGGGGCGTTAGCGGGCGACTGGCGCAGTGCTGCAGGTACAACTGCTCCTGCTGATGGTGGTGCATCTTCTTCATGTGCCTCTGCTAGTGAGGTCGCCGTATCTGCTACATCAGACATAGGAGAGTAGAGTGGTTCTCCCACTGTCATAGTAGAGGAAGGTTCAGGAGAGACGGGGTCAGGGAGAATTTCTACTCCCACTACTTCATCAGCTGCTGGTTCTGCTGCCTCTTCACAGATGATGTTGGTGCCAATGATGTTACTTTCATTGAAAACGACATCCCTGGAGATGATGACGTGGCTAGTATCCCTCTCGTAGAGACGATATGCCTTGCTTGCCACGTCATAGTCCATCATTAGCATCTTTGCACTCTTCGCGTCCCATTTCTGCCACTTCTTCTTGGGCACGTGCATGTGCGCCAAGCTGCCAAACGCGCGAAGATGACCCACGCTCCGCTTCTTGCCAAACCACGCCTCGTACGGCGTCATCTACTCCAGGGCCTTGGTTGGACTGCGGTTCTTGATGTACACCACAGTGCTCACTGCTTCGGCCAAGAAGTCATAGGTGAGCCGAACCGCGTGCAACATGGAGCGCGCCGACTCAACGATGGTGCGGTTGGCACGTTCTGCTATGCCATTTTGCTACGGCGAGTATGGCGCGGTGTGCTGCGCCTTGACGCCTACTGTTGCGAGGTAGTCCTAGACCTCCTTGCTCAGGTACTCTCCGCCATAGTCGCTGCGCAGTGCCTTGATCTTCTTGCCACTCTGGTTCTCCACCATTGCCTTGAACTCCTTGAACCTGTCAAAGCACTGGTCCTTGGAGGAACGGAAGTACACAGAAGTGTAATGGCTGAAATCATCAATGAAGGTGAGAAAATACATAGAGCCTCCAAAGCTTTGGGTCTGCATCGGGGCACACAAGTCTGTGTGGATCAGCTCCTGTACCTCCTTTGCGCGCTCCCCTACTCCAAAGAACGCCGCGCGATGTTGCTTCCCCTCTAAACAGCCGATGCACAACTGCTCCTAAAAGTTAGAGATAGTGGGCAAGTCACGCACCATCTGCTTCGTTTGATGTTGAGACAAGGCGCACATGCCGATGTGGCTATAGCACGCATGCCATATTTCGCTATCTGTCGCTTGCACCACTGCTGCAAGACTCTCCTCGCGCGGGATCTTGGTTGCCCCCAACAGGCGGTACATGTCGCCTTCCTTCACCGACCTGGCCATCTCCTCTCTCGTTTCCTTGTCGAGGATGTAGCCAAAGTCGTCGTCAAAGACGACTTGCAATCCTGTGTTGGTGAGAGAGGACACTAAGAGAAGGTTGAACACAGCATCACGTACATACAGCACACCATGGAACACTCCCACTTCAATACCACGAGGGCTCTCCAACCACATCTCCACAATCCCAATTCCCTCAGCATACACCATCCGATCATCACCTAAAGCAATCGGTCGGGGGGGAATGGAGAACAGTTGCGTAAATCACTCCTTGTGATACGTCAAGCCCTCGGTACACCCTAAGTCCTTGTACCACGCCAGATCCGCCTTCTCCTTCTGCGACAGGTCAGACTTCGCCATGAAGAGGCAGTCGCGCACCTCCTTGGCCATGTTCATGTTGCCAAAATGGCGCACGCCGGTCTGGTTCTGCTGCTGCTGCTGCTGCTGACGCTGCTGTGATTGCTGCTGCTGCTGTTGTGAAGATTGTTCCTTTTGCTGCTGTTGTTGCTGCTCCTTCTGGTCCCTCTGAAACTTGAAGCACTCTTTCTTGTAGTGGCCCTCTTTTAGGCAATAGTGGCACTTGCCTTTCTTCTTGCATCTCTGCTGCCCAGAATGCTGTTACTGTTGGTTACGTGAGCTTGTGGCCACAAATGTTGCTTCACTACTGCCGCTGCCATTGCGCTTTGCTACACTGTGACGCAGTTCTACCTGCACCAGGTATGTGCAGATGAAGTCCAGGTCGAGAGTCGGTTGGCACTCCAACGCCTCTCGCACCGTGTCGTAGCTCGCTCGGAGTCCCGTCAGCAAGAGGAGGATGAAGTGCGTCTCTTCCACAGGGTGCCGGCCGCTTTCAGCTGCTTTGCCAACTCCTTTGCCCTGTCCAAGTACGCCTCCATCCCTTTGCCACCCTGCATTTTCAACGCCATCATCTTCTCCTCTAAAAACATGAGGAATGCAGGATCCTTGCTCTCATACTTCTTGCACAACGTGTCCCACCCCTCTTTTGCAGTAGACTCGTCACTCACATACTGAAGATGCGGGTTGGAGATGGTGTTCACAAGCAGCCTGTAGGCCTGCCTGTCCTTCTTCCACTCCTCATATGTTGCTGCTGCAGTTGTAGATGAACTTGCATCTGTTGCACCTTTCTGCGGCGTCTTCCCCGCCACCACCTCCACTGCACTGATGCCTTTTGCCTGTGGAGGCGGAGTGCACTCGTCACCGCTCACCACCTCCCACAAGCCCCTCTCTTCCAAAAGGAGGCGGGTACGGATCTTCCAAAACGTGAAGTTGGCACGTCCTTCCAGCCTCTCCAAGGACTGGGCTGCTGTTACCATGCATGTTGCTGCCACTTTGAGCTTTGGTGATGCTCAACGCTGCCCTTGAGTGGCGGCGCTACCCGTGCTTCCGCTGGTGCTTCTGCCAGAAATCTGTGTGACAGAAAATGAACTGTAGAGGCCAGCAGACTAGGAATTTGGAAAAACTAAGCCCAACACTGGAAAATTCAGCTCAAAAACTTTCAAATCGACACATGAAACAGTGTCATCAATAGGGGATTTTTAAAGATATGCCCTTTTGAAAACATGGTATGTTGTTGCTCCTACTCCAGCTCACACCAGCCAGCTTGTAAACAGCGTTTCTCCCAAACGTACCGATGGAATGCAAATATTTTTGCACCAATGGAAATTATAGGAAAAATAATTCAACTCGCACGTGCTACGTTTCAAGTTTGACAAAGAAATGAGAGAGTTATGGTCATCACAAGGTGACACTCTTACTCAGAGAGAAGAGTGTAGCCCTGGCCGACCTCGTTTTGAGCATAACTCTCAATCCGATCGTTGGATCTTCATGAACATGGGCTCGTTAGAAAGCTTGTTTCTTAAACTTAAAGATTTTGTGGTCGATTGTCAAATTTGCTTGAGGTTTTACCCTAACCCGTCACTCTCAAACTGACGGCCTGAGCTGGCTGAAAGTGGTAGAACCCGGCTCTCATACCAAGTGTTGGAACTAGAGGAGAGAGGGAGCCTTGGAGCAGCAAACATGTGGGACTGGAAAGGCATTACTTGTACTGAACAATGGTTGTTGAATCACTCAAAATGATGGAGTACATATAGAGCTAGAGCTTGGGCAAGTCAGCCCTCTCACAAGCCACACCACTTAGCCATGGAGGCTAAGGCTCACACACTAGAGTCCAGCATCTCACACAAGAGAAGAAACCAGCCTAGCAATCAGGCTGACCACTCACACACGACCTATAGAACTAGAAAATGCTCTCATGGAACACTCCTAGTGGTCACTTAACCCACAATCCCATAGAGAATCGCCATATGTCCATGGCTAGTACACAAGGATCTCACCTCACCTAAAAGCTAAGGAGAGGTACCTTTTTCCTAGTCAGCACACTCTAACAAGGCAATCCAAGAACCTAGGACCTTTTGGATATTTCTCCTATCACGTCTTGACCCTGGACCTCTTGTCTTTTTCTTTTCTCAGGCTAAGGCTTGGAGCCATCGCACATCGTTACCCAGATACCTACGGTCAATGACCCCGGAAACTTCGAAAATTCATATCTCCCAATCGGAGCATTGGATCGGCCTGAAACTTGGACCGTAGACATTTTTCCACCTGATCTTTCCAATGGTGAAGTTGGATTGATGATGGAACTAGGCATGTGGTAGTTGCCTGAAACTTACTCCTGTGGACCTTAAAGTTAGCCGGATGGCACCTTTCCCAACAATCTCCCACTTTGCCGCAGTCAGAGTGGGCTGAGTCCACATGCCTTCATGTAGAACTGCTGCTTCTCATGGATCACTGGCATGGTGCAGGAATCAGTGACCTGCTTGCTAGTTGGAGTAAACTCTAACTTGATAGCACCCTCCTACACCATCTGCCTGATGAAGAGATATGCGATGTCAATGTACTTGGTGCGTGCATGGTGCTCAGGATTCTTGGCGAGTGCGATTGCGCTCTGGTTGTTGACGCGCACAGGAACTGGAACTGTTGTAAATTTTACCCATGTTTAACATAAAACCCGTACACAAACGCACCCTCTAATCATACACGGAGTTTTCAGGTTATACTTTTACGTGGGGACCTGCTAGGCTTTGCACAAAACGTACACAAGTTCCTAAACTTCTGAGTGTGCATTTTTGTCATTACACAAATAGCCCACCGTGTGTCAAGACTCTGATTTTCACTCCAGTGTTTGAGGGAAATTTGGCAAATTTCCCACGCCCTCCAAGGATCCTTCCTGTACATTCCGACAACTTCAACCACTTTTGAGAATAATCAAAGAGTTGCCACGTACTCCAGCGTGGCGGAGTGCACACGGAGATTCCAAGAAATCATCATTGGTGCAGAGCATTTGTTGAAGATTGCCCCTCTGCATGTCCAAGTGCGGTGCCGGGAGGCGCCGACGAGCCGCCAGAGTTACGAAATTATCCGTCAACGGGTCTGGCGACATAATGATTACTCCGATCCTAAAATGGAGGATTTTCCCTTAAATTTGACAAGTTACTGAATCTGATGGAAGTTCTTTCACTAGAATCGGACTAGTAACGAGGGAGATATAGACTTGTAAAGTTGGGGTGTGTGCGGTGGCTCTAGGAGCCGGCCGCGGTCTGACTTCCGGTGAATAATTGACCGGAACGAGTAACAAAATGTCATCTGGGGATTTTGCTCAGGAAGATCTGCCGAGGCGTCCGGTGGATGATCCGCCGGATTTCAGGAGTGCATTTTGTTACTAAGGGACTTAACCAAAATCCTCGGAGTCCGAAACTCAGTAGTACAGTTTGTTACTCAGGGACTTGCGACTGCAGGTCCGCGAACAGGTTTTGAACCGCAGCAATCCCCATCACCAAGCACGATAATTAACTCATCGAAACAGACCCCAAAGGCGCAAGGGGCTCCTCTGGTACGCGTAGGGACATCTGTACCTTTGGAATGGCGTTTTGATGGGTCCGTGATGTGTGAGGGTGCCTTAGCGGGCGGCGTGGTGCGCGCCGTCGACTGAGCGGCTGAATTGCGGTGCTGCGCTTCGACTGACGTAGCGGGAGCTACGGTCATCCGAATTGCACACGGTTAGGTGCGTTGAAGAGCTCATGACTAGTCCTACAAATATTTAGATCATGTGTATGTTCAAAAAGATGCAAAAATGTGTTCTTCCCTGTGCTAAAGTGACTACATCACATTTTGTCTTCAACTGCCAGAAACGTAGCATGAGGCAACCAGAAAGCTCACGCTTAGACTCAAAATACCCGCACAAAACATAGCCGTGAACCATTCAAGACCCGTCGGGTTATGTTGGAACCGCATCCCGGTTTCTGACAAAGGGTTATGGGCCCACTGCCCTAACCGGTCTACAAATTGCTCAGAGCTTTCGCGGCAGACGGGACTGTCGTCACGGACGACTTCGTCGTAAAACTCTGAGGTCCCACAATTAAAGACTGTGCAAATGGCGCAGAAGGAGACGTAGCCCATCCTGAAGTATGTAGGAGGCCCTGGCTATGGGCTATGGAGGTTGTACTTTGAGCTGTACCTTGCGCATAAGGGGCTGCTGGAGGTTATGATGGGAATAGAAGTCCTCGACGAAGCGACGACGACGGAAGCGGAGAAGGAGGCCTTCGCGAAGAAGAACAAGGAGGCGCTCATGCTGCTGGTGTCCGGGACGGCCGAGTCACAGTGGGGCTACTTCCAGGGCTGCAAGCTAGCAACCGAAGCTTGGAAAAACCTTTGTGCCATCCATCAATCCAAGTCACTGGCAAAAAAAATCTTTACAATGAAGCGACTCCTGAGAGTGAGAATAGAGGAGGGAGATGATGTCATCACCGCTATGCAGCAGATCGAGTGGCTCGCCTCACAGTGCAATGACGTGGGGCAGAAAATTGACACGCAGCTGCAGGCGATGGCCCTCCTCATGGCTCTTCGTGAGTGCACCGAGGAGGCAAAGGCCGGTGGAAAAGACGTCAAAGGCAAGAAGGCACTCCTCAACAGCACTCAAAACCACTACCTCAAGAAGGCCAACCGGCGATGCCTTGACTCCGGAGCGGAGGAGCATACCCAGGTCGAGAAGGTCGGGTTCATCAACTACACCAAGTCCAGCAAATCCATGGTGGCCGCGAACGACAAGGTCAAGCCGACGGCTGGCCAAGGAGATGTGGACGTGGAGGTGGTGGTTGGCGAAAAGCGGGTGCAGCGCATCATCAAGGACGTGCAGCACTGACATTCTAAGTGTTAGTCGCCTGACTGAAAAGGGGTACAAGGTGCTCTTCAAGAGAAGAGGGGCAGTCGTGCGGAAGGACGGTGGCGGAGAGGCCGTGCTGGAGGCGAAGCGCAAGGGAGGCCTCTACATCATGGAGACCAAGGTGATCCCCGCGGTGACAGACTCAGCAGACTTGCAGGAGCGCACCGTCAACCTGGCCAAAGGAGGGGGAGCTGATCTGGAGCTCTGGCACTGACGTCTGGGGCATTCCTTACTCATAGTCGTGAAGGAGATGGCGAAGAGCGAGCTGGTACGCGGCCTTGTCATCGACGATGCGGAAGAGGCGACAAATGCAGCAAAGCAAAAAATGTGCGAGCGTTGCATTTTGGGCAAGGCACGGCGCAAACCATTCAACGAGAACGTGAATCGCGCCTCGGACCTGCGGTAGGTCGTACACAGCGATGTGTGTGGACCATTCAAGATGGACTCAAAGAGCGGCGCGTGTTCTTTCGTCACCTTCATTGATGACTACTGCAGAAAACTCTACGTGTACTTCATGAAGTAGAAAGGCGAGAACCTGGACCGACTGAAGGAGTATGTCGCCGCGGTGGAGAGGTAAACTGACCGAAAGATCAGAGCGCTACGCAGTGACAACGTTAAGGAGTATGTGGGGTGTCGCGGGTGGATGAAACAGTAGGGCATAAAACGGCAAAAAACTATGCCGTATTTGCCTCACTCAAATGGCACGGCGGAGCGGGCAAAGCAGACGCTGCTCAACATGGTAAGGACCATGTTCGTGGATGCGGAATTGCCGCGAAGCTTCTAGGTGAAAGCTGTGCATATGGCGAGCTACATCATCAACCTCACTCCTACAACACTGCTGAAGGGGAAGAGTGGCTGGAAGACGCCGCAGGAGGTTTGGAGCGGGGGCAAGCCAAGTGTGGCACACCTGAAAGTGTTCATATGCAAGGCGCATCCGATGGTGCACGCTGCGCATGGCGCGACAGCAAGCTGGGGCCGTGAGCAAATTCGTATATCTTCCTTGGTTATGAGAGCGTGCATAAGGTGTACAGGCTCTATGACTTGCGCAAGGAGGAGGTAATCCGTAGCCAAGACGTCGAGTTCGACGAGTAGTAGAGCTACATCAGCACCGACACGGGCGTGATGGCCTCTCCAAAGATGGGGGTGTCAGGATGGAATCCACATGGTGCGGTTCCGACGTTTGTCTGATCGTCTCTAGTGGTTCACGTCTACTGTTTTGGGCGAATCTGAGACTGAGCGTGAGCTTTCTGGTCGCCTCACGCTATGTGAGAAGGAATTTAGAGACAGTCCGTTTGCAAAGGGAATAACGTCGTTTTTCGTTAGTTTTTGAACATGGACAACATTTATAGGGCTACTCATGAGCTTTCCAACTCACCAAACTGCACACAATTCCGCCAAGCGTAGCTCAAGTTATGCTTGCCGAAGCGCAGGTCTCACGCACCACAGAAACGCATAACGCCTCCATGGCGCGTACACGCCGTGGCGCCTTCCTTCACGTGCGAAGCGCCTTTCCCAAGGCGCAGGTCTACTTGCACATGGTGTAGGGGTCCCTTGCACTATTTCCACGCACCCTACCCACTTTTGGGTCGAGTTTGGTGATGGGGTGTGACGAGGTTCAAAACGTGTCCGCGACCTGCAGTCAGAATTTTGACAAAGTTCCCGAGTAACAAAACATACTACTGAGTTTCGGACGCCAAGCCATGATTTTGGCTAAGTCCCTCAGTAACAACCTGCACTTCTGAATCCGGTGGATGATCCACCTGATCAGGTGGATTATCCACCGGACGCCTCGGCAGGCCTTCCGGAGCAATTTATCCAGATGGTATTTTTGTTACTCAATTCGGTCGATTATCCACCGGATTTCGAATCGCAGCCGGCTACCGGAGTCGCTGCGCACAACCCAACTTTGGAAGGTCATATCTCCCTCGATACTTATCCGATTCTGGCGAAACAACTTCCACCAGATTTAGCGACTGGTCAACTTTAAGGGAAAATCCTCCATTTTAGGATCCGAGCAATCGTTGAGTTGCCAGATCCGCCGGAGCGGAGTTTCCACTTTCTGGCGGCTCGTCGGCGCCTCCCGACGCCGCACTTGGGCATGCGGAGGGGCAGTTTTTCAGCATTCTCCCCCTTGCACCTGCCATGCTTGCTGCTCCATTTTTCTCTCACTCATCTTCCGCTGCGTCCTCCAGCCCATCATAGCTGGTCATCCCAAGTCCGGCCACGCTCATCGCGTGCCGGTCCGCGGGTTGCGCTTTGGTCAAGCAATCCGCAAGCATGTTGTGCGTGCTGCAGTGNCGGCGCCTCCCGACGCCGCACTTGGGCATGCGGAGGGGCAGTTTTTCAGCATTCTCCCCCTTGCACCTGCCATGCTTGCTGCTCCATTTTTCTCTCACTCATCTTCCGCTGCGTCCTCCAGCCCATCATAGCTGGTCATCCCAAGTCCGGCCACGCTCATCGCGTGCCGGTCCGCGGGTTGCGCTTTGGTCAAGCAATCCGCAAGCATGTTGTGCGTGCTGCAGTGTTGCAGCACCACCTGCCCCTTTTCGACCATGTCCCATGCAAAGTGATAACGCACGTCGGTGTGCTTCGTCCTCCTGTGCTGTGTCGGGTTGTTGGTCAGCGAGATGGAGCCGGTGTTGTCCTTTTGCACCATCGTAGGCTCCAGCTGAGGCACGCCCAGCTCCCCAGCAACCTACGGAGCCACACCGCCTCCTTGACCGCCTCGGCCAGCGCGATGTACTCTGCTTCCACTGTGGAGGTGGCGACGCAGTCCTGCTTCCTGCTACACCACGAGACCATTGCACCAGCGAGGAAGAACACGTATCCGGATGTGGACTTCCGCTTGTCCACATCACCAGCATAGTCTGCATCCGTGTAGCAGACCAGAAACAAGGGGTCCGCCCGCCCCTTGCCGTCAAACCTCAGGTGCGCGTGCCGCGTCGCCTGCAGGTAATGGAGGATGCGCTTGACCGCCTGCCAGTGTAGTGGCCCTGGATCGGCCACGTACCTGCTCACTTGGCCCACCGCGTAGGTCCGGTCGAGTCGCCACCATGGCGTACATGAGGCTGCCCACCGCCGATTTGTAGGGTACCCTTGTCACATCCTCCCGCTCTTCTTTTGTTTGCGGCGCCATTGCCGCATTTAGTTCACACGTCGTGGAGACAGGAATGCACACTGGTTTGCAGTCCTCCATGCCGTACCGCTTCAGCACCTCGGCCACGTATTTGGCCTGCCCCAGCTCAAGCATGCGCGCCCTCCGGTTCCGCGCAATGCTCACCCCGAGGTAGAACTCCAGCTCCCCCATGTCCGACATCTGGAACCTGCTGCTTAGCTGCTCTTTCAGCTACTGTAGGCTCAGCAGGTCTGAGGAGCACAAGATTAGATTGTCCATGTACAGCGGACAATCTGATGGAGCTTCTTGCTGTGCCGCACGTACACACTTTGATCCGCCTCACAGCGCTTGAAGCCGAGTTGTGCCATGAAGCTGTCCATCTGTTGGTACAAGCATCGGGGCGATTATTTTAGCCTGTACAAGGACTTTCGCAGCTTATACACCTTGCCCTCCAGCACCTTCACCCCCTCCGGCACCTCCATGTAGATTTCCTTGTCGATGGTGTCATTGAGGAAGGCCGTCTTTACGTCCATTTGGTGGAGCTCCATGTCCTGCGCGGCCGCCACTGCAAGGATCGCCCGGATGCTTGTAAACTTCGCGACAGGGGCGAACGTCTCATCGTAGTGCTCACCCTTACGCTGTGCGTACCCCTTCGCCATGAGCCACGCCTTGTACATGTCAACCACACCTTCCTTTGTGAACTTGGTCTTGAAGACCCACTTGGAGCCGATGACCTTGGCGTCTTTTGGCCAGTCAACCAGCTGCCACGTGTCATTTTCAGCAACGGATGCCAACTCCGACTTGATGGCGGCGTTCCACTGCTCCCCCTCGGGCCGCACAAGCGCCTCTTGCACGGTCTTCAGTTTCGTTGATGCAGCCAGCATGCACCGCGTCATGCCGATCCATCGACCGATGCCTGCGTCGAAACGCTTACCCGCTCTCCGCTGCCTCCCGCTGCGGCGCGGCAGTCTTGGCGGCATCTCGTCACTCTGCTACGATCCTTCCGACTCAGCCCGCTCCAGTGAATCATCAACCGGACGGCTACCCGAGGATTCTTCCCGCTCCGGTGAACCATCAACCGGACGGGCGGCGCGTCCGGAGGATTTTTCTCTGACGCCCGACGCGAACTCCGCCGGGAGTGCACGCTTCGGCACCCGCGGTGCCTCCTTCGACGGATCATTCCGCCGGATCTCTTGCCCAGCTGCATCATCGTGGAAGTCCTCCGCGTCGGCCACTGCACCTGCTGCACGGCCGCGCTCCGACGCCGCATCATCGACCTCCGCGTCCGCCGACTCCTCGTAGTCAAGGAGCTGGAACCACTCCCCCTGTTTTGGGGTGTTCCCGACGCTCATGTCGTTGCCGCTGCTGCTGAAGCTTTGCTGCTCATCGAACTCAACGTCACGGCTGCGGATGATCTCTTGCGTGCGCGGGTCCGAGAGCGAATACACCTTTTGCACGCACTCGTAGCCGAGGAACAAGCACGGCTTCGCCCGCGGTTCCAGGTTGCTGTCCCGTCGTTGCGCCGCCTGCACCATCGCGTGCGCCTTACACCCGAACACCTTCAGGTGCGCCACGTTTGGCTTGCGCCCGCTCCAAACCTCCTGCGGCGTCTTCCAGCCGCCCTTGCCCTTCAGCACTGTTGTTGGGGTGAGGTTGATGGCGTAGCTCGCTGTACGCACAGCCTCTCCCCAGAACCCTTGCGGCAACCCCGCATCCACAAGCATGGTCCGCACCATATTGAGCAGCGTCTGGTTCGCCCGCTCCGCCACTCCGTTGGACTGTGGCGAGTATGGCATAGTGGGTTCCCACTTGATGCCCTACTACTTCATCCACCCGCTGCAGCCCGCGTACTCTCCGCCATTGTCGCTGCGTAGCGCTCTAACCTTCCGGCCAGTCTGCCTCACTACCGCTGCGACGTACTCCTTCAGCCGGTCCAGGACCTCGCCCTTCCGCTTCATGAAGTACACGTAAAGTTTCTTGCTGCAGTCGTCAATGAAAGTGACGAAGTATCTCAAGCCGCCGTTTGACGGCGTCTTGAACGGTCCGCACACGTCGCTGTGCATGACCTCCAGCAGGTCCTTTGGACGAGCCTCATTCTCATTGAACAGCTTGCACCGCGCCTTGCCCAAAATGCAAGCCTCGCACTTTTTGTGCGCTGCTGCATCTGCTGCCGCGTCTGCACCGTCGATGACGAGGCCACGCACCATGTCGCGCTTCGCCATCTCCTTAACGGTTGCGGGCGCCGAATGCCCCAACTGTCGGTTCCAGAGCTCCAGATCAGCGCTTCCTCCCTCGGCCATGTTGACGACGCGCTTCTCTGAGTCTGCTCCATCCCATGCCACGGGGACCACCTTGGACTCCACGATGTAGAGACCGCCCTCGCGCTTTGCCTCCAGCACGACCTCGCCGTCGTCGACGATGCGCACCACTGCGCCTTTCCTGCGAAAGAGCACCTCATATCCCTTGTCCGTCAAGTGGCTAACACTTAGGATGTCACCCAGGCCGGGGACGTGCTGCACATCACGGATTGTGCACAGCTCCTTCTTACCGCCCACTACGACTCCCACCTCCACGTCGCCTTGGCCGGCCGCCGGCTTGACTTTGTCGTTCGCGACCACCATCGACTTGAAGGACTTCTCGTAGGTGACGAACCCCACCTTCTCCATTTGGGTGTGCTCCTCGGCCCCGGAATCCAGGTACCGCCTGTTGGCCTTCTTGAGGAAGTGGTTCTTGTTGTCGTTGAGGAGAGACCTGCCCTTGCTGTTTTTGCTGCCGGTCTTCGCCTCCTCCGTGCACTCACGGGCCCAATGGCCCTCCTTGCCGCAGTTCCGCCACGCACCTTTCTTGGCGCCCTTCCTGCCGCCGCCTTTTCCGCCACTTCCTTTGCCCCCACTTCCGCCACCACGTATTTTGGTGACGAGGGCCAATGAGGAAGACGTGGACTCCCCGTAGCTCCGGCGCTGCGCCTCGTTGCGGATGTACTCTGC
The DNA here is from genome assembly GCA_023375785.1 of Penium margaritaceum. Classification (NCBI taxonomy): domain Eukaryota; kingdom Viridiplantae; phylum Streptophyta; class Zygnematophyceae; order Desmidiales; family Peniaceae; genus Penium; species Penium margaritaceum. The sequence goes on along the minus strand of SZWC01005717.1, from coordinate 40,500 downwards.
GACCGCGCCATAGGTGAGCTTGTCCTCTGACCATCCTCCAAGGACGGTGATGAGTGGGCCCCAACTTTCAGGTAGGGCCATGAGGAGGGCTATCGCCTGTAGGTGTGTGTCGATCTTCCACCCCACATCATTGCATTGCGAGGCGAACGACTCGATCTACTGCATGGCGGAGATGACATCATCTCCCTCCTCGATTCTCACCGTGAGGAGCCGCTTCATCGCAAAGATTTTGTTCGCGAGCGACTTGGATTGGTGGATGGCATAGAGTTTTTGCCAAGCTTTGGCTGCTAACTTGTAGCCTTGGAAGTAGCCCCACTGCGACTTGGTTGTCCCAGACACTAGGAGCATGAGCGCCTCGGTGTTCTTCTTTTCAAAGGCCTGCTTCTCCGCGTCTTTAGCAGTCGCCTCTGTGAGCACCTCCTTTCCCAACATGACATCCAGCAGCCCCTTATGCGAGAGGTGCAGTTCAAACTGCCACCTCCACAGCCCGAAGCCCGGGCCGCCCGCATACTTCTCAATGGGCTACGTCTCCTTCTGCGGCATGTGCGCAGCTGCTACTTCGAAGAGTTCTCAGAACTTCACGACAACGTCCAAGATGACGATCGCGTGCGCTGCGGAAGACTTGAACGTTGGAGGCGTTCAGACAAGTGGGCCCATAACCCTTTGTCAGGATGGAATCCACATGGTCCGGTCCCGACGTTTGTCTGATTGTCTCTAGTGGTTCACGTCTACTGTTTTGGGCGAATCTGGGACTGAGCGTGAGCTTTGTGGTCGCCTCACGCTATGTGAGCAGGAATTTAGAGACAGTCAGTTTGCGAAGGGAATAACGTCGTTTTGCATTAGTTTTTTAACATAGACATGATCACAACATTTATAGGGCGAGTCATTCGCTTTCCAACTCACCAAACTGCACACGATTCCGCCAAGCGTAGCTCAAGTTATGCTTGCCAAAGCGCAGGTCTCACCCACCATGGAAACGCCAAACGCCTCCATGGCGCGCACACGCCATGGCGCCTTCCTTCACGTGCGAAGCGCCTTTCCCAAGGTGCAGGTCCACTTTCACATGGTGTAGGGATCCCCTGCACTGTTTCCACGCACCCTACCCACTTTTGGGTCGAGTTTGGTGATGGGGTGTGACGAGGTTCAAAACGTGTCCGCGGACCTGCAGTCAGAATTTTGACAAAGTCCCCGAGTAACAAAACGTACTACTGAGTTTCGGACGCGGAGCCATGATTTTGGCTAAGTCCCTCAGTAACAACCTGCACTTCTGAATCCGGTGGATGATCCACCTGATCAGGTGGATTATCCACCGGACGCCTCGGCAGGCCTTCCGGAGTAATTTCTCCAGATGGTATTTTTGTTACTCAATCCGGTCGTTTATCCACCGGATTTCGAATCGCAGCCGGCTCCCGGAGTCGCTGCGCACACCCCAAATTTGGAAGGTCATATCTCCCTCGATACTTATCCGATTCCGGCGAAACAACTTCCACCAGATTTAGCCACTCGTGAACTTTAAGGGGCAATCCTCCATTTGAGGATCCGAGCACTTTTTGAGTCGCCAGATCCGCCGGAGCGGAATATCCACTTTCTGGCGGCTCGTCGGCGCTTCCCGACGCCGCACTTGGGCATGCAGGGGGACAATTTTCCAATAGGGGGAGTGGTTCGAGCTCGTTGACTACGAGAAGGAGCGGGTGGATGCTGAAGTTGAGGATGCGCCATCAAAACGCGAGGGTGCACCAGCGATGGCAACCAACGCCGAGGATTCCGATGACGATCAAGCTGATGAGGAGATCCACTGGAAGGATCTGGAGGATGAGGCACCTAGGGTGTCAAGGCGCGCACTCTTGGCAGAGTGTGCATCGAGCATCGGTGAAAAATCCACCAGACGTGCCAGGGGGCGATGCTTTGCCAGAGCGTGAGAGATCCTTGGGGAGCCCTCTGGCCGATGATTCACGAGAGTGTTCTGAGTCGGAGGGATCGCAGCAGAGCAACGATGTGCCACCAAAGTTACTGCGCTATAGCTGAAGGCAGCAAAAAGAGGAAAAGCGCTTTGATGCAAGCACTGGTTGATGGATCGGCATGATGCAATGCATGCTGGCTGCATCAACGGATCCGACTACTGTACAAGAGGCGCTTGCACAACCTGAGGGGGATCAATGGGATGCAGCCATCAAATGAGAGCTGACGTCCATCACAAAAAACGATACGTGGGAGCGAGCTGACAGGTCGAAAGATGCCAAGGTCATCAGCTCAAAGTGGGTCTTTAAGACCAAGTTCACATCTTGTCCCACCAGTAGTATTTTGCACGCTTCTTCAACATCTTGTCTTCTCCTAAATTTCCACCTGGTCCTGTATTGTGGCACTCTTTGAGCAGCATGCGACATAGTTCATCGCTCGGGGGAATGACCACATGGCAAGTAAACTGTCCTTTCCAATAATGTGCGTCTTACCAGAACATTGTCTTGTCGTATCTGTCGTGCTGGTCGTAGCCTCACGTGAATAATTCCTCAAGATATGGATCTCGCTACAGCTGTAGCATTGCTTCCTTAGCCATTGGATCTGGGCGGTGAATGAGTGCCTCTGTCGGGTTGATTTTGGCTGGTTGGTACTCATGACTGTAGTCAGACTCAGATTCAAGGAGCTCCATCCATCGGGTTTCATGTCAGCTAAGGTTCGGCTATGTCTTCAAATGTTTCAGTGCATGATGGTTGGTGCGGATGATGCATCGGCAATACTCAAGATAGCATTGTCATGTCTTGAATACATGTACGACTGCCAGTAGCTCTTTGTCGTGCATGGTGTAGTTGAGTTCCGGTCCTCGCAGCTTTCTCAAAATGTATGCGACCAATTGGATCGGCTAATCATAGGGCTGGCGCCGATTTCTGTCAACATGGTCTTGTAGGACCGCGCCGATCACTCGATCTCAGGCAACTCTGGCCATGACGTAGTCGACCATTAGATTGACTAATCATAGGGCTGGCGCTGAGGTCAAAGCGTTCCGCAAAGCGGTGAACGCTTCTTGTTTGACGTCTCTCCGCCGCCACACATTTTTTTTCAAGTGAGATCGGGGAGAGGCGCAAGCACTCAGGTGTATTCCCGTAGTAAACGCTGGTAGTACTTGTAGAAGCCGAGGATAAATTGAACGTCTCAAACGTTGGTCAGCGTTGGCCAATCAGCGACTGCTGCCACTTTTTTCAGAACCATGGTGATCCGTCCGCCATTGATGACATGACTCAAAAACTCAGAAGAACGATACGAATCCAATGCAACTTGTTTCGTTCGAAACGATGCTAGTTTGAGGGAGATAGGGTTGGGTTAGTGAAGGCCATGGATGAGCCGTTGCACTCACTACAAGTGCTAGGAGTCAACGAGAGGAGCTCTACAGGGTGGGACTCGCTGATCAAGCCCACCCGTTGGCCGGCGAGCAAAGCTCGCCGGTGCTCCAATTTCAAGCGTGCGGATATTCCGCGCGCGACCCTAATTCCGGCTCTAGGTCGGTTCAATGTTTCTGCACATACTATGTCAGTCAAAAGTACCCAGCCTTGAGTTCGAGGTCTTATCTAGGTTTGTGAGCTCAGACATGTGGCATGCGGAAACAAAGAGAAAGGCAAGGCTAGACTAGGTCACCAATGATTAAGCCATCAGCAGCTATGGATGCAGAGGGTGGAGCTGGGGCGTTGCTGTCGAGAGGAAAGCGAGCACAAGAGAGGTGGAGAGGTGAATGTCTCCTGAGCTCAATGTTGACGCATGAGCTCATTGTGCATCGCCTCCACTCTCTGAGTCAGCATGCCCTGCACACTCATGGCCACCGCAGAGTCGTGCATATATATAGGGAGGATTAACACGCCCCCTTGGCCATGTGTGCAGAGGGTGCACAGCCAAGATGGAGGAGTTGCAGTTGAAGTGCAGTGGAGGGGAGTGCTTTAGTGAGAAAATCTGCCAGTTGTGCATCCCCACTGATGGGCTGAACTTCAATGGCTCCTGCCTCGATTGCCTCACGGACGAATTGATGTTCAACGCTGATATGCTTTGTGAATGGGTGCAGCACACCATCATTTGTGGCAATGCAACACCCTGCAGAACTATCACTGTGTAATGGAACTGCTTGCACGTTCAGACCCAATTCCTCAAGCAGACGTGCCAGCCAAATTCCCTCACACGCTGCTTCACCCAGTGCCATATACTCTGCTTTTGCCACACTGCGTGCCACACACGACTGTTTTGCACTTCGCCATGACACAGCCGTACCCCACAGGCAATAAACATACCCACCACGACTACGGGCCTGACGGTCTCGCACATAGTCACTGTTACAAAACCCGACCAACAAACGACCCGATGTGGGAGCGAAGACCAGACCAAAGCGAGCAGTGTCCAGCACGTAACACAGCAGCTTCAGCAATGCTTTGTGATGTGCACTGTGAAGTTATTGGCCAAACTGGGCCAGCACATTGACTGCACATGAGATGTCTGGACGTGTGGTGGATGCAAGGTAGGAGAGTCTACCTGTAATCTGTCGGTACAGTGTTGGGTCACAGTCCGGACCGTAGTCAGTGGTGCGTGCGTCGAGTAAATGACTATACACATCAGGACTCATTGGTGAGTATTGTGGTGGAAGATGTTGCACAAGATGTTGAAAACGACCAGTGAGATGTGCCAAAAAACGTCCCTCATGCAATGTGAGTGTGCGTGCAGGTCAGTCTCTGATGATGGTCATGCCCAAAACGTTGCTAGCCTCTCCTAGATCCGTCATGTTGTAGTGCTCAGTGAGAAGGGCCTATGTGTGTGTGATGAGAGAGACCGATGGAGACAAGAGCACTAGATCGTCAACATAGACCAGCAACACGACGGGTACTCCATCATCCTAGAGCAGAAAGTAGGAGGGATCACACACACTCTGAGTGAATCCCCCAGTTGCAGGAGTACGACTGATCTCTTTGTTCCAGCACCTTGGTGCTTGCTTTAGTCCATAGAGGACTTTAAGCAGCAACCAGACGCAATCTGTTCCATCCTCAAAACCTTCAAATTGTTTGACGTACAGTTCCTCCTCTAGAGGGCCGTTCAGAAATGTGTTCTTGACATCCATTTGATGTATTTCCCAGTCATTGTGGGCAGCCACACCCAGCAGTACTCTGCCGGTGCCATTCTTGCCCACTGGGGCATAACTGTCAGTGAAATCTTGGCCTGGAATTTGATGAAACCCCTTTGCCACCAGCCTAGCTTTGTACTTTTCGATCAGGCCAGCCAGGTTCCTTTTCAGCTTGAAGACCCACTTCACATCAATGGCCTTGCAGCTAGGCGGAAGGGGAACAAGCTCAAACACATTATGCTCTAGAAGAGCGTTGATTTCAGCGGCCATGGCCCTCTCCAACTCAGGTGCATCAGCACGCCCCCTTGCCCCAGACAGGGTCAGGGGCTCCACCTATTGGTGCTGAGTGGAGCTAGGACTGGCCATGTGATAGAACTGTCGGTAGTTCACACGTGGGATGTCCCTCAGAGCGCGTTTCGCTGGTCCTGGTGCAGGTGTGACAGGTTTTCCCAAACCCTCTGTGGTGGCATCACCTCGCAGCCCAGGGGGTGACTGAGGCGCACTTGACTCTGTGCTCGCCAGGTCCGTGGGTGTTAGAAGTTCTCTGGGCACAGAGTTGTCCTCATCCTGCTCCTGTGCCATAGTGCGTGTGGAGACTGTGACTGGCTGTGGGATGAGCACTGGTACACTCACATCGTGGGGGTAGTGCTCGAGGTTAGTGAGGTGGGGCACGTGCCACAAGGTGCGGAATTGCTTGTACGACAGGTGCTGCAGGAAGGAAGCATCTCGACTCTCAAGGAAGCTGTGACTCATGGGATCCCAGAATCTCCATGCCTTTGATGAATGTGACAGGCCTACGAAGACGCACCACCGACCTCTGGGGTTCAATTTGTGGTCGCATTGAGGCTTAGCAAACCACACACAGGCCATGGTGCCCAGCCGCGGGCGGGACGTAGGTCTATTTTTTCCTTAAACCAACGTTCCTAGGGTGTAACTGACCGAGGCAGTAGACCTTGTGGAACCTTATTCCACACCCAGGTGATGTACTTCACTGCTTCCTCCCAGAACCCAAAGGACAACCCTGATTCACTCAGAAGTGTACGTAAAGCATCACCAAGTGTTTTGTGCCATCTCTCGGCTACACCGTTTTGCTGTGGGGTGTATGGTGTTGTGGTTGGTGTTCTACTCCTTGCGCCTTGAGGGTTGCAGTCTGTGGACCCATGAACTTCTCCTCCTCTGTCATTCCTTAGCTTCAATAGCTTACACTTTATCTGGCGTTCTGCAAGGGGTATCCACTCTGTGATGGCCTGAAGGGTGTCTGAATTAGACTTGAGCAGAAATGCCCGGCGAAAATGACTGAAATCGTCTGTCAATGTCATGATATACTGAGACCCATACTGGACTGAGGGTACGGGCATCGGTCTTGTCAGATCTGCATGAACCAGTTCCAGGTGCCGTGTTGTCCCTTTCCGACTTGAGAAACGTCTGACTATGGGCCTTGCCCTCATGGACCGCCAGACATGTGTCTGCCTTGAGACCATGAGGGCAGTCCTCCTGCGTGATACCTTGTGGTGAGGAGTGTTTTTCCATGTCTGTGATGAGATCAGTGTGGATGTGTGCCAGCTGTCTATGCAGAAGGTCTGTATGCTTGGCATATGTCATTGGTGACAACATGAACCTGTGGGCGGTGCGAGTGAGTGGGAACCAAAGGAAAGAGGGTCAAGGGATACAGCATGTCAGCATGCAAGGGCCCATCCACCAACAAATCCCAAGTCAAATCATAAAGCATGCATCTTTGCTGCTGCATCATAGTGGACATATTGGCTTGGCGATCCAGCTGCCCACCGGACAACAAGTTCACTCACAACTTGGGCACATACAGAGCACTAGTCAGCCAAATCACTCCCCCAGGTGCCTGCAATGCCACCGTCCCCACACCCTCCATCGCTAGGACTTCCCTAGAGCCGGTCTTCACTCGATCAACATCAAGCACAGCATACAAGGACGCAAACAACGGCATGTACGCGGACATGTGATGCGATGCGGCAGTGTCATATAGCCATTCATGCATAGGGAGGATGTGCAATGTGGTAACGTGCGTATGTCCAAGCCGCTGACCTGACGCCTGTGTCGCAGCAGTCGGCTCGGGGGGCTGGAGCGCCATGGGTGTAGTCCGGCCAACAGGAGGTGCTGGAGCTGGCTGCTGTGCGTCTGCCATCTCTGAGTAAATACGCTGTGCCCACGCAGGTGCTGGAACTGGTGTAGCAGAGTACGGTGGCACGTAGAACGGCCCCTTGTACTACGGTGGTAGTCCCTGGTAAAACAACGGTGCTGACCCCTGAGACACTGGGAATGGCGGTGGCAGCTGTAGGGAGGGTGATGCACATGTGGCTGCTCCAAACGGGGCCGGTGCGTGTGGTCCCAAGGGGCCCGGCCTCGACGAAGCAGGCGGCTGTAGCTGCTGAGCGAGGTGAGAGCGATAAAACGGCTGTGGTTCATATGGCTCCTCCTGTGCAGGCGGAGTCATGATGCGCTACAGCTGTGGGCATGCCCGCCAGAAGTGTCCGGTCTGTCCGCAATAGTTGCAGGTGCGTCCTCCTGCACCCAGACCGCGAACTTGCCCTCCGCTTAATTGTCCTCCTCAGCCCCCTCCACCTCGTCCAGCTCTAGTGCTGGAGCTTGTCGGTGGGCCTGCCGCTGCATGGTGAACAAAGGCGTTGGCCGTGGGAGTCTCGGCGTCTCGTGCCTCCCCACGCAGGATATCTTCGTAGTGACGTGATTCCTTAAAAACCTCCGCCAGGTCTGTGATCTTGATGTCAGTGACACGCAGTCTCCTTAGCAGTGTCCTCCGGAACTCCCTACAAGGCTCGCCAAGATGAAGAAGGACCGGGTCCAACCACTCCAGCACTGAGCAGGGTGCCCCAAGTCCCACAATCTGGTGACGGATGTCCATTACTGCATCCCAGTACTCTGCGAAGGGCGCTCCTGGCTTGGGGTACAACCTGCGCAACTTGTCACGCAGTGTGATGAACAAGGCCATCCCCCGTTCCTCCTTCCGGGTGGAGAGATGTTGCCATGCCTCAAAGGGTCGAGGGGCACCGCTGCGTGGGTTTGCAGGATCCTTGCCCTTTCTGCCAAAGCAGAGATGACAAATGGCGTAGGCTTGGTCATTGGGCAATGCCCGCACGAGGGCGTTAAAGGCGCGGAAAAGTACGTGCTCATCTGCATCGTCTGCCACTGGTGACAGATACACTTCCTCGAAGCCGTGCTCGGCAGCCCACGCAAGGAAGATGTCCTTCCAGGCTAGGAAATCTCCCATGCCGAGCGGGGGAGGGGAAAGGTCCTTTTGCGTCATGATCTTGGATAGCTCCTCCCATGTTACTGTGGTGGCAGGTTGATTGGAGGCCTGGCTGCCGTTGAGGCTTGAGCCTCCCCCTTGGTTTGCGCCACCGAGTGGAGCGGAGCCCGCATTACTCATGGCTTCCGCCCTTCCTCTCCTCAACCTTCGACAAAGAGGGGAGGTGGTCCCTAGTGCTCTACCACTGCTAGACTATTGCTGCTGCTGCCGCCGCTGCTGCTGCTGCTGCTGCTACCCCGCTCACGGGCGTCTCACATGACGTGTCGGCTTGGCGGGCACCGCCCCCAAGTCGACGCGATCTGTGCCTCTCTGGCTCAGCCTCGACAGCGCAGGGTCTGGCGAGCCCTGCGCGACCTACTTCGCAGCCCTGGCCTGCTACAGCGGCGGCAAACAGAGCCATTGCCATTCAGGGCCGTTTGTAGAGTCGTCCGTCGATTTCACATATTGTGCTGCCTAGCAATCACCACGCCCAGCGAACTGTGCTCTGATACCATCAGGAGAACGATACAAATCCAATGCAACTTGTTTCGTTCGAAACGGTGCTAGTTTGAAGGAGATATGATTGGGTTAGTGACGACCATGGATGAGCCGTCGCACTAACTTCAAGTGCTATGAGTCAACGAGAGGAGCTCTACCGGGTGGGACTCGCTGATCAAGCCCACCCGTCGGCCGGTGAGCAAAGCCCACCGGCACTCCAATTTCAAGCGCCCGGAAATTCCGCGCTCGACCCTAGTTCCGGCTCTTAGCTCGTTCAATGTTTCTGCACATACCATGTCAGTCAAAAGTACCCAACCTCGGGTTCGAGGTCTTATCTAGGTTTGTGAGCTCAAACATGAGGCATGCGGAAACAAAGAGAAAGGCAAGGCTAGACTAGGTCACCAATGACTAGGCCATCAATAGCTATGGATGCAGAGGGTGGAGCTGGGGCGTTGCTGTCGAGAGGGAAGCGAGCACAAGAGAGGTGGAGAGGTGAATGCCTCGTGTGCTCGATGTTGACGCACACGCTCCCTCTCGGAATCGGCATGCCCTACACACTCATGGCCACCGAAGAGTCTTATATATACATAGGGAGGATTAACACTGGTAGTAATTGTAGAAGCCGAGAAAAATTTAATGTCTCAAACGTTGGCCAGCGTTGGCCAATCAGCGACTGCTGCCACTTTTATTGGATCCATGGCGATCCGTCCGCCATTGATGACATGACCCCAAAACTGGATCGAAGTAGCACTTCGAGATTTTTCCAAAAAAATATCTCTTTGTAAAACTTTGAGAACCTTTCGAACATGTCCATCGTGCTCCTCCAGGGTGTTGTTGTACACCAGGATGTCGTGGAGGTACACTACTACAAAGTCGTCGAGGTACACGTGGATAATGTTGTTCATTGCCGCCTTGAACATCGTCCAGGCATTCGTAAGTCCATGTCATCGTGAAATCAAAATGCCAGTAGCCAGTTCAGAACGCCATCTTCTCGATGTCGGCATCTGCTACGGGAATCTGATGATAACCGCTACGCAGGTCAACTTTGGTGAAAATTTGAGCCCCTCGAAGTTGGTCAAAAAGTTCGTCAGCACGAGGGAGGGGATAGCGGTTCTTAATGGTAGTGTCCTTCAACGCCCGATGGTCCACGCACATCCACATTTTTCTAGTTTTCTTTTTTGTGAACACTAGAGGTGCGGATGAACCCTTGATCAAGCATCTCGTTGAGGTGCTTTTTCAACTCATTCAGATCGTGATTGCTCATCCGATAGGCCCCTCGAGCTATGGGTCGGCTGATCGGTTTCAGCTTGATGTGATGTTCGATGTTCCGTTGAGGTTGTAGGGTTTTTGGGAGTTTGTCAAGAAAGACGTTCGCAAACTCTTGGATGAGTGGTGTGAATTCGTCGGGTACGATCGCAAACTTTGTTGATGCCGTCGAGGCCCGTGAGGCTAATGATTCAATTGCTTCCACTTCCGCTTCCTCCATTGGCTTGAGATGTACAAGCCAGGCACGAGCCCCTCGTCATATGCAAAACTTAGCCACGATGAGCAGTATTGCCTGCACAGGTTGTCGCGTTTCGACTACTGCGACTTCCTCTGATTCTTCCACCTCTGATACTCCTGTTGTTTTCTTCCGTCCCACTCGCGAAAGTTGTCGTTTGGCACTGTTGACTTCTACGTAGACGTCACCGCTAGTCCAATCAACGTGTGGGTTGTGTCGATACAGAAAACATTGACCGAAAGGGATTTTGTGGTCACTGATTGGACCGGACATCCAGACCGTTACATCCCGTAGATCTCCCACTTATAATCATAGTGGTTCTCGGAGTCTCCGTATTTGCTATTTCCCATTGACGGTTTTTCCTTCAAACACCCCTTGTTCGGTCTGCAAACCCAGCTTGCAAACCATGTCATTTCTCATAAAACTGTGTGAAGGTCCTCCATTTAATAGTGCCAGTACCGTTCTGCGACTCTTTCATCCTTGAGGTTGAAGTTTTTGCAGTATTACCGGTTGGTCATCCTTGTACCCCTCGTCGAACTTTGCAATCTGTGAAACCCTCTCTAAAGTCGTAGGCCATTCAGTTGAGAGATCATTCAGCGCAGATAGCTCCTCCCGGACAAGAGTTGTGCCTTTCACTCTAGTCCTTTGCCATTTCCCGTCTCATTCTTGTACGACTTCTCCCCCTTTTTGGCCTACTGCTTGCTCCGACAGTTGTGAGCGATGAGCCCAACTTTTCTGTAGTTGTAGCAGGTTCGCATATCTATCTAGTTGAAGGAGTCCACTTCTATCAGAGCTCACTAGTCCCTCGACAGGCTTTATCGTTTCCACAGTAATTGTGGTTGGGAGGTTGCGAGCCATTGGATTGCTTGATTTTAGCGTTGCAGTCGGCAATGTCCATCCTTTTTGCTGCTACGACAATCTCTGTAAATCATTTTGGAATCCAAAAATGGCGATGGCTTGTTCAATGTCTCGTTTGAGGCCGTTGTTGTAGTGAAAACAGAGCTCATTCGGGGCAATGTCTGCACCAGTGATGATCTCGTAGAATCTCTGCGTATACTTTGTTATGTTAAACTGCTAAAGGAGACGGTGGAGCTTAAACTAGGCGTCCGACTTCTCGTTCATTCATCCAAAATGTGCAAGTATTTCGCGTGAAGATTCATTCCAGTTTGTTGGTGGCATCAATGCGTCTTGCCATTGTGAGTTGATCTACTCCAAGGGTAGAACGCTTGCGGTTGGCAAGAAGAGACGGGCGCCATTTGCTGCCAATGAGGTCCCGCCAATGTCTTGCTCCCATTTGATTGCGTTTAGATCAGACCACCAACTTAGTGACGTGCCACGCAAAGAAGAGCCGCGAGGTCAATTTTCTTCCACTCTTCATTGACCCACGAAGCGATGAAGTAGACCTGTAGATTCGTCAGTCACATCCCCACCGTTGGTCCCTATGAGCTTGTTGGATTGAACGGTTTAGAAGGGGCCGGGAGAAATTTTGGTTCACTCGGGAGTTGGGTATTTCTCTTTATGAGCAATGCCTCTCGTGCACTTGTGTTGCAAGAGCCTCCATCGCGATGTTGAGTTGTTGAAGCAGATGGCTGTTGATTCCCTCAAGTGCGGAGAGACGTCTTGCCAATTCCTCGTTGATCTGCGTGCGTCGTCCGGTGCCACCTCTCGTCCCCATTGTCGTTGTCAAGGTTGTTGATAGGGCGGCTGGTTCACCGCGGTTGGATCCGCGACCGGATTGGTCGTCAGGGGTTGATCCTCCTTTCATACAGCCTGCCATGCCAGCATTCGATGCCACTTCACGGTTCGCATGCATAGGGACGTTCAGCTCCTCCATCACCGAAGTCGTCACCAAAGATCTCTTGTTGGTCACCGGATGCGCTCGCTTGCTTCACGTTGTACTTGCAAAGTCTGCGAAGTATTGACATGCGAAATGTGCAAACGGCTTGTGCGAGGTAGTCCTCTAGATGGGTAAAGTGGTCGGATGCCTCTCCAACACCGCTGCACTCAGATACCAAGTGTTGTGCCGAACAAAGCGTGCATGGTGAACAGGTAAAAGCTGTGAGGCATAACACAATTTAGAATTTGGGACACTTGAGCAATTCATGATCAGCGGTAAGTGTACTACGATGAAAAGTGTCGAAATAATGGAACATATTTATACAAGTGTGGAGTTATGAATGAGTCATAGCATCGTCGAGGTTGAGTCGATCGTCGAGCGACGCAGGTGGAGTCACGTCGTTAGTGGTCAGATTCGAGAAGCTCCGCCGAGGAATCGGGGGGCTTCCAAGATCGACGGTGACGATGCGAGATGCATCCTCATAAATCGAGACAAGTCTCGATGCGTCAAGAAGTCGATCGACAGGTCATGATACGTCTGTTGTCGTCACTCAAAAGTGGGTTGAAGTGTTTGCAAAGTGCAAAAAGGTTTGTTGAAGGGCGAGGGCAGTTGGCCAAATTGCCCTCGTCTGTTCGGGTTAAAAAAGAGGGTCTCTTCATTCTGTGGGCTATTCTTTTAATGAAAGAAATGCCCATGCATAAAGTTTAGGGACTCGTGTATGTACAGTGTGTAACACGAGAGAGGTGTATTGTTTATTTTCTACGCCTTAAATCCGTTTCTGCGTAGAAGCGGCAAATCACACTTATAGTTGCAAAGGCAGGAGCGGATGAAGTTTATTGTTGTGGTGCAGGGGCGGATAAGCCCTTTTCTACATTAAAGCGGATGGGGCATATTGTTCTGACATTAGGGCAGATGCAGCTTATTGTTCCGAGCAAGGGGTGAATCAAGCTTTTTGCTCGAAACGTGGGGTACATGGTCATTCTGCTCTATTGTCACACCCCCGTTCTTTAGACCATTAGGATAGAGCCTTTGCACACCCACCATGTCCAAATTTTAAGCTACTATGCCCCCACCTACTAAGTTAGGAACAACATGCCCATTACAGACCCATTCAAAGCTGCCATATCCAAAGGTCAGAAAAGGAAAAGAAACGGTGTATCGTAAAAGAAAGCGATGTCGCTGCTATATGCATTGCAGCGTCGGAATGCTTACGTCATCATGATGCTCGAACAATGAAAAACCCCTCTTTTGAGGGGTGTGTGATTGTTCGAGGAAGGGGCTTGTGTGGGGTTTGCGCAAGGGGTGTGAGAAACCCCATGCGTTGAAAGGGAATCTGCTGGACCCTCCTACCGCTGGGCCCAATAGTTGCGTATGATTAAAAGTAGAGCCCATCAACCCCGAATGTAAAGAGGAGTTAGATTTCAAAACATTTTTCCTTCAAACCAGGAGTGGTTTTGTGCCATGAAGAAAGAGTCCAAATTTTGAAATGGGTTTTTTTTTTCTTTTTGCTTGATCGCGATGGAGCGATGATCCTTTTGTTGGGTTACATAGTCACCCTTTGCTTTCTTACTTTTGTGTGTTTGTGCGGCAAGAAATCGTTATTGGTGGATCGGTCATTTTTCTGACGTATCCACCAATCAGGGTGCTAGAATTTGTAAGATTGTATGCCCCCCCCCCCCACGTCCGCAGACGCCTTGCTGGGGTCGACNTTTTGCTTGATCGCGATGGAGCGATGATCCTTTTGTTGGGTTACATAGTCACCCTTTGCTTTCTTACTTTTGTGTGTTTGTGCGGCAAGAAATCGTTATTGGTGGATCGGTCATTTTTCTGACGTATCCACCAATCAGGGTGCTAGAATTTGTAAGATTGTATGCCCCCCCCCCCCACGTCCGCAGACGCCTTGCTGGGGTCGACCGAGTACAAAAAAAACACGGACATCCACCTAGATGTCCGGACAGAACTCGGATAGTAAGGAATCACCAGTCCGACGACAAAGGAACGCGGTATGGACTGTACGTTGGGTCCAACCTTGGCCTCGCCCTGTCCTGTCTCACGGAGCTGGTTGTCATGACAAACTCTTGTGACTCATGAACCCAGCTTCAAACAGGGTAAAAATGCAATTGAAAGAAAATAAATTCAACCACCGTCATAGAAGAAGGTAAAAAGATTACATTCTGCCTCTAATTACGTCATGTTAACTTTCATAACATAATGAAAACATTCAAAGCTCATCCAAATTTGTCAAAAGCTTTTTTTTTGTGAAGTTCATCATGAATATGTGAAACTAGAATGTTCATGATAGAAGAGCAAATTGATCTCATTGAAATGAATTCATCATGAGATAGAACAAAATTCATGAAAAGAAACGAGAAGAAATGCCTTTTGAGGTTCTTCTTCAATATGTTGGTGAATTGTTGTACATAAAGCTATATCGTGAAGCGCATTTGTTCAATTTTTGGTTTTTTTATAGCTTTCACTTCCACTCAAGCTGGAATAAATCCAGCATAGCTTGAGGTAATGTAGGAAAAGTTATCCCAAACCATACACAATGTTTAAGAGCACGCATGGACAAACCAAAAAAAGAGTTTGAACGAATACGGGTGACATTTTGGCAATCCATTTACAGCCAAATTTCAACTCTATGGACGAGGTAAAGTCTCAGCGCAAACCTTCCATGATGTGTTCCAGATTGCGGGAAATTGTTTAGCCTCTTAAGAGATGCTAATATGAATACTTTTGCTTAGTTGTTATGTAACCCTATGCACGCTTTGCGTGCAACTCCTGCCTCTTGTTTTTTTTTTTGTTGTCGACGCGCAAAAAAACCTTAAAAAAACCCTCAATCTTAATCAAGTTTTTTTTGCGTTGAAAGACAAACAAAAGGGTCATCGCTCCATCGCGATCTCGCGAGGGAATGTCGGTCGCGATCGAGGGACGGTCACATGATCCTCATCACCATGGCCGATCAGTGAAGAATATTGCTGATAGAGCATGGCGAGTGAGGGCTGGATACCTCATTCCCTTTTTCTTAAGTGATTGGTATGCCATGTTAAAATTTGGACTCCCTGGTATAGCAGCTTAATAGTGAGCTAGGTGCGGGTATCCTAGGAATTTGGCCCAGGCTATTATCGCCCTTCGTTTCTAGAGAATTTAATGTCTGCCAGAGCTGAGGCTGGTCGCCAGCAGTGCGCACGTCATCACGTGGTTGCGCACCTCATGAACATGTTTTCAGAGTTCGTGTTTGGTGAAAAACATGACTGTCGAAAGCAGCACGACGTCGAGTTCATTGGACTGTCCCGATATTGCGAATGAGGTAGCTGAAAGTCATCTGGCTTTCCTGTGGGTTGTTGACAGCAGCCCATGCTGCGGTACAGTCGATCTTCGGACGATGGCGGACCGCGATTCAGACATGTCCAAACGGGCCCTTCCATCGACGCCCACATCACGCCCACAACGTCCGAAGTTAAAAGAGCACGGACGTATCCACGTGCGGCCATGCTGAAGCCATTGGTGAAGCATGCTGAGGGGTTGCGTCGACAAGGCGGGGCTGCGATGTTTTCCTCCGTGGCGTCGGCCCCGAAATTAACAAAAAGAAACAAAATCCGTCGGGGAGATACGGCTGCTCCGGTTCATGCTGCTTCTTCGCCTGCTGATGCTGCTGCTGCTGCTGCTGATGTGGCTATTGGTGCAATTCTTGCTGGTCCAACTCCTGATGCACCTACTGCTACTGGTCGCGAAGTTGTCGCTCCTCTCGCGGCGTGGCACCGCCATCATTACCAGCACCGTCGTCATGCCGCTGACTCACAGACAGCTGATCGAGGCGGTATCCGCAGCGCCGGCGCTGACGGCGCTACCGTTTCCCTTGTGCCGAGGTCTGTCAGTACTCGTGCACCCCCTTCTACTACCGATGCCGCCGCCGGCTGTGGCTCGCTGCTTCCCTCTTTCGTGGCTTTGGATAGGGGATGCCGACGGCTGAAGCCTGCAGCCGCCGGCGTATGGCGTCGCGTTTCTTACCATCCCAGCTCGCAATCCATGCTCCAACCTACGTCATCTACGAATGTTGCGGCCTTTTAAAGCCCGCGTCCGTCGCAGACCAGGCGCAGACCAACGTTCAGTTCGCAACGACCTCCTAACCAGCCGCGCGTCCGCATCACATCTCTCGTCTCTCTGTCTTTCGTTCGCCGTCGCAACCAACATTAGGAGATCAGCGGCAATGGCCCAGCAAGCCGCCGGCCAGTGCGCTGTGCTGCTATGCGCGATTGCTCTCTGTGCCGTCCTCCCGGCTGTCACTGTCACTGGTACAGCACGGTCCCTTCCCTCCATTCCCTCCCTTCCCTCCTTCCCATCCCTCCCTCCCTTCCCTCCCTTCCCTCCCTTCCCTCGCTTCTCCCCCCTACCTTCCCTCCCCTCCGTCGTTTCTCCTCACTAGAGCATTGCGCTACAAGCCATCTGCTTCAGGGAGGCGTCGAGCGTCCATCGTTGGGCGTGCGTGCGTAGTACGCCCGGCGTACAATGCGCAACGGCAGCAGGCTGACTCCTTCTGCTGCTGCTGCTGCTGCTGCCTTGACAGGGTCAATATGACTCGGNTGCGCGATTGCTCTCTGTGCCGTCCTCCCGTCTGTCACTGTCACTGGTACAGAACGGTCCCTTCCCTCCATTCCCTCCCTTCCCTCCTTCCCATCCCTCCCTCCCTTCCCTCCCTTCCCTCCCTTCCCTCGCTTCTCCCCCCTACCTTCCCTCCCCTCCGTCGTTTCTCCTCACTAGAGCATTGCGCTACAAGCCATCTGCTTCAGGGAGGCGTCGAGCGTCCATCGTTGGGCGTGCGTGCGTAGTACGCCCGGCGTACAATGCGCAACGGCAGCAGGCTGACTCCTTCTGCTGCTGCTGCTGCTGCTGCCTTGACAGGGTCAATATGACTCGGTTCTGAATGATGTCCGTCTCCTTCCCTGCCCCACCGCGCAAGCAACCCACACCCATTTTGTCAGCGCTGAAGGAGCCTTGGCCGCTAGACTAGACGAGCGACGTTTGTGACCTTGCCATTCTTCCAATGCTCGCGTGACAGGAAACATGTATACATGCATGATGACGTGTTGGTATGGTGACAGCGAATATGATGATGTGTTAACTGATGCCACGGCGTCTGCCACTGGTCATCTTGCTGTTCCTGCGGCTGCTGCTGCTGCTGCTGCTGCTGCTTCTGCTGCTGCCTTCTGACAGATAGGAGCCCATGCTTCCAATGCTTGCTTGCTTGGCTTGGCTCTGGAGTGCATGGCAGACATCTCTTGCTGGCTCGGGAATACTTCCCCGGGTGAAGTATTCCCGAGGGGGAAGTTCCCCCGCTGCCACGATGTCATCCCAAGTTGTTCCGGGGAAGACTTAGGGTAGTCGCTGTCAGTGACTCACTGACTATCCTCCACGTTTTTCCCTGAATAGTTCACGGGGCAACTAGTTACAATACTGGGAGGATTTTCTTTCACCGAAGGGCAAACTGGTTTGGCTCGATGAAGTGCTTCCATCAGTGCCTGCCTGGATCTTCCCCCATCCTTCACCCTGTACCCAACCGCCCTGATGGCCCTCCCTCTTCCATCCCACGTTGCCTCCCTTGGTGGAGCAGAAGCGAAACCCGCGTCGTCAGCAGCGACTGCTGCAGCAATTGCGCAGCAGAAGGCACTCCGTAGAGCCATATCGACTGCAGCAGTGAGTTGTGTCCCCTCCCCGCCTTCTAGGTACTTCTTCTTTATGCAGTTTTTGTCAGGCGCGGTGTAAAGCGTCATAACTGTCTGCGCGCTTGAGGAGGTATGAGTTGGGGATGTTTTCACTTAACTGCATTTTTCACTTCACTGCAAATTTCACTTCCACTGCAAAGATGGGTGCATAGGTGAGCTCAGACTGCATGCTTTGCATGCTGTGCACATTGGCAAAAAATGTGGTTTGGTTTCCCATTGGACTTCTGATTGCTCCAAACTGCTTCACGTTCCAGTCTCTTTCAACCAGACCCATGTGTTGATAGATCGCTTTGCTTTGCTTTGCGTTGCTTGCTTCGTATCTGGATTGTAGGGATCGCCCGTGAGGTTCACCCTAACCACTGACATTGTGCTTACTGCGTGAGTGTGTCCACCCTCCGCCCCTCACCGGCAATGTCTTTTCATGCCGACATCATCTCTGTCCGTGTTTGTGTCTATGCTTGTATGGTGAACATATAATGTCCTTGAGAATGCGCTCTCGTCAGTGACTGTGTTAGATGCTGGCTGCTGCTTGCTGCCCTCCCCCAGAGCTCGAGTATGCTATGCTTACCGACCGCAAGTTCACACACACTCAGCTGACTCAGACTTACGACTGTGTCCAAGTTGGCCGGGAATCTTTCCCAATTGGTATTGCCGTACTTGTGCTATCTTGCTAGCATTTGGTTGCGTTCGTACGCACTGCCACTGCACCCATGAAAAACACAGACAGAGTGGCGCATTGATTGACAAGTTCCACTCATGACAGCACGTGTGCTCTGCGACCAGACTAGACGACCATTCTGTGGGTGTGGGACGGAAACCGACCGTCAGAATTGTAACTTGGCCGCTGACGTCAAGCGCTCGAGTCATCATGGCTGAACACCGTCTGAACGGCTCACATGAGCTGCCTTGCTTCTACCCTTTTGTTCTTCCTTGGTCTTCCCTTTGCCACTGTTGGCCCCTCCCTCCCCCCGGTCAAAGGAATCACTACATACTCTCTCTTATGTCTGGTATCTGTCTTGTTCATGTTTCCTTTCAGACCACTGCCTCTCATTGAGCGCCGAGCAAACGTGTCTATCACTGGAAGATGCAAAAAGCCCAATGGAAAGCCCCGCAGGTGCATTGCAGCCCCCCCCCCCCCCCCCCCCCCCCCCCCCCCCCCCCCCCCCTTTCCGCCTGCTTACGTTACGACCAGCATTCTTTATCAACTCCTTTCCTGCAAATTTTCCTCCGCTTACTCTATGAGAAAGGAAGGGAATCACCTAACCTATGAGAGAAGAAGGGAATCACCTAACCTATGAGAGAAGAATGCGATCACCTAACCTATGAGAGAAGAAGGCGACCACCTACCATTCCTCCCATATGTGCATCCTCGGGAATGTACACCTTTGAAAGGCGCACTGCCAAAAGGCAACCCTTTGGAAGGCCCAGGTGTGTACCCATTAAATGGTGAAAAGCTCACAAATCTCGACCAGGATTGTATTGTACGTGGCTTTCTCAAGAAAATGGAATTCAAACATCCAACCCTTAACCTTCTCCATGCATGGTTCTGCACGACAGGATTTTCTTTTGCAATAGTGCCTTCTTTTTCTTGCCTATGGTGAATTTCTCTACCCTATCACCTCTCTACAGCTGCATCATTGACGGCGCTGGAAGGCACACCCTGTTCAACGGCCAGACTATATGCAGCATTTATCTTGAAGGGCTCACAGTTCAGAACATGTACGGCAATGTTCACCTCGGCGGCTGCTCCTTCTACGCACGCTATGTCACCTTCCGCCGCAACAAGGGCCCAGATGGCACTGTGATAAAGTGAGTGCTTGCGTGAAAGTACATTTTGAACCAGGCGACATTTCGTAGCTCAGGGAAACGTAGGCACATTCTGTGTGTAGCAGACAGTTGTTTGACAAAAAGACTGCGCGTCTACTTCACATTACGATGCACAAAGTCTCCATTCCCATCTGCTCATTCCTTTTTGCACTGTCTGCTGCTGTACTGTACTATCATTGATTTGGTCCTTGCCTCCTTTCCCTGTCATCATGGTTGACAGCATTCAAAGACTAGCCTTCAAAATCATGGCCATCAGCCTGGCCTTTGTCATTTGTGTGTACTCCTGTCTTTGCCATAGCCCTGTTTACTTTCTTCATCACCAACGGTGTTGTTGTCTGCGTTGGTGCTCCATTTGCAACAAATTTTGCACTTCCTTTTCATGGGCAACGTTCCTTTTCTGTTCTCAGACTTTTTCTTTCATGTATTTGGTGCCATATCAATCTTCACTTCCAGCACTTTTCATAATCTGAGGCTGCAACTGCAACCTCAATCGCACCTCAATCGTTGCAGTTCATACACATGATCATGATGGCTCGCCACAGAAATTGCACAAAAATGTTTTGGTTGGTTCTGAAAGAAAAAATAAAAAAATGAAAAAATGTCAAGCTACGCATCATAGATTGTGATGAAACAACCGCACATTCAATGTTGAAGATCGTGACAGCATGGAAAAGCCCATGCAAAAATGTGGCGTTTACAAAATCAGCATATGCGCCCTTAATGCCTTTCATGTGCTCAAAGGAGGAAAAACACATGCAATCAAGACCAACAGTGGTGGAACATTCTTGACGGCAGTGGCAATGGTGCATGGTCCACAGGGGCAGCGGCACATTTCTAAGTGTGGTCTTAGTATGTGGTCATCGTCTATCATCATCATCATCATCATCATCATCATCATCATCATCATCATCATCATCATCATCATCATCATCATCATCATCATCATCATCATCATCATCCATATCTTTTCTTCTTGTACCTGATAAGAACACACACATGGCGCTGCTGTCTGAGCGCCATGTGTTGGGTGTGCTGTTGTGGTCTTTGTTGTGAAATTTTTGCTTGTATAATTTGTAGACGCCCTGACCATAACCATTCCAATGGTTCCTGTCATGCTCTGTGTCATTATCAGTGCGAACTCTGAGGCAGATCATCCTTGTTTCTACCTTTCATGTCATTTCCTATTTCATTATTGTTATTTCCCTCATGATAGGGGTGCAAAAAGTCACTTCTGTCGGTGTGTCTGGAAGCCTTACCATCATCATGCCCACTCCTTTGCCCTTGCTAGTGCCATCTTTGACGATGGTGGTGGTGGTCTTCTTAGTGGTTCTGGTGTGGTGGTGGCGGTGGTGGCGGTGGTGGTGGTGGTGGTGGAGGTGGTGGTGGTGGTGGATGTGGTGGCATGTCGTAGTTCCATCTAGTGTGGCAGATGTTTCCTTTTGCAGAAAAAATTGTGAAGACAGAATCATGTTCCCCCTTTTTACCCTGCAAACTATGGGTTCAAACTTCCACGTGGTGTAGATCCGCCCAGATCATCAAGAACAGATGGTAATCCGTAGAGTTCCTAACCATTTTCCATGAGTCCCGCCTCTTACATACGTCCTGTTTGTTTCCACTGCAGAGCGCACGAAGGCCAGGGCGACATGTACCAATTCTTCTGTTGCGACTTTGTTGGCAACACAGCATTGTTCAGCAATGGTGGTGTTCTCAGCATCGGGTTGATTTCGGGAGCAATGACAACCTCGCCTTCTTTGACTTTCACCAACTGCACCTTCCAAAACAACCGTGCACTGAGAGGAGACGGTGGCGCAATTTATGTTGCAGGGTCAACAATGCTTCTCCGCAACATCCTCTTCAAAGGAAACAATGCATGTATGTATGAAGACACGTAGGGTAGGTAGCAAAAAACATGTGTGCTATAGGTAAGCATGAAGATGTGTAGCATCGTTATGTTGTGGAACATCTTTTGCACTTTTTGTGTGCTTCCTTACAGGAGTTTAATGCATGAGCATAAGGAAGAAATGCTATGCTCATGCTAATGTTCTCCTGGAAGGAAGCACACAACATGTGCACAATGGAGAAATGCTATGACTTGTTGCTCGTTCCCGAGTTCCTTTGTTTGCCACTCCTCATCCACTTAGGCTTGCTGCTGCTTTTTGGGTACATCACGTGCGTCTCCCTATGATATTCCTTTCTCTCTTATGTTTTTCTCCCTTCACTTCATTGCAAGTACACCAG